>JAUZNK010037790.1:0-17689 GCA_035046665.1 Euphysa ruthae
CATAGACATATACATATACATTTATATATATATATATATATATATATTTATATATATTGTCAATAAATATCTTAAAATAAATCCTTAATGTTTACACAGAGCATAATATTTCATGAGAAATTTAGACAAAGAAATATTACCAATATTTCACACTCAACGTTTCGTACCGCGTACACGGTATTCCTCAGTGAAATGACATAAATATTTAAATCTGTTGAAAAATTATTAAAATCATTGAAAATTTAAATTCTTCTTTTTGGATTTTGTTTAAAGTATGGAAATTTTATTTTATGGTTACTTTTTGCTTTTTGACCATTTTGAAAATGTTATTGTTAATTCTTTGTCCCAGATCCAAGCCACAAGGGAATTCAGGCATAAATTTTTGAATGAGACATTTTTTACAAAGTGATGTGTTGGAATTTTGGTAATGCTCTGAAATACTATTTATATTATATAATTTTAAGACCATAGACTTATTTTTTCTTTAATTTTTGGGAGTCCATTAAATATCAGAGCTTGTTAAAAATATTTTTTATTTATTTTTATTATTATTATATTTATTATTATTTATATCTTATATTATTTTGTTTGAATTTATAAAGATACTAAATCACTTTACAACCTATGAAATGGTTTATTGTGGTAATTTGTTGTGTTGACAAGTTGATTCATCAACTGCAGGTTATCTAGTTTTAGTGGTAAACCAGTATACCAATGTTAAAATTGGTTTGGATACGTGGCTTACTTATTTTAATTATTTAAATATCTTACAGTTTTACCATGTCTCTTTAACCAGTATAACTCATACTCATCTCCACTGTAACAATGAGGTGTTAAGTAGGGTGGATGGCACTTTAATTTTTCTTTTTTTAGCTTTGGTTTTGATTTACTTTGCACTGTCTGTATTGGAAGTTATGGCAACATAACTTCTGACGTTCCACTTGATGAAATTGTCAGTACTTTTTGGAGTAAACAAAAGCACAACGAAGATGTAGAGTTGTATAACATGGATGCGAGAAATGATGATATTGATACAGCTGAAGACTCCTGTTTCTCAGACGACGAATTAAGATGTGTAAAGGAAGTTTTTCGTTCTCAGACTTTAAATAAATCCCTTAAAAACTCTGATTTTTTACATAAAATAAAAAACGTAGAGGAGCAACTTGTTGATCAGCAAGGTGACAAAGTTGAAAATAGTCATGAGAATGGCATTGTAAATAGTGTTATTGAAAAAAATATCAATATACTTACCGTTGATAGCGCTGTCAATGATGAGGTTTCTGGAAATAGAAATGATTTAAATTATCTTCATTATGAAGAAGACAAAATTAGGCAAAAAGTCAATCTAGACAAGGAGAATATTACAGACAATGAAAATATTCCCGAAGGCACTAACATAAATAATGTTCATAATGCAGGAAAAATCGGTGACATAGGTAATGATGACAATGCATTGAAAGTTAACAAAGACAATGATAACGTTGCAGATGACATTAACATGGCTAATGAAAGCAGTAGTGATTTTAATGTTAGTATCGGTGATATTTTTCAAAACAATGATAACATTGAAAATATTTCTGATAATCAACTTGCTGACAGTTTGATGCCAGAATCCGACGACAATGGTGACAATATTTATTTTAACAGTACTACTTGTGATAATTTTAATGAAGTTATCCCACAAACTGATTTTATTTATGAAAATAAAGGTAATGATGTTGGTGCTAATGGTGATACTGAAAGAATTAGTAGTATAGTTAGTGATAAAGAAAATGATTTGATTTCTGATAATAATGATAAAAATAGTGTTGAAGAAGGTAGTATCATCATTTTTAAAGACAATGATGAGGTTGATATAGAGTATAGTAATAATTTGAACAATGAAGATTTTGATGTTAATCGTATTGATGAAGAGCAGGTTTTTAGTGCTGAAATAAGCTGTGGTATTTTACCCGATAATCGTGATTTAGAAGAGTTTGTGGATGAAAATAACTATGGAATTGACTTGAATCATTGTGATACAAAAGAAAGTGATGACTGTCTGAATAATACAGACGAAAATAAGGACATATCAAATAAAAATAAAATATCTGGAAATTTAAAACCTGTAGATTCCTTGAAATTGATCAAATCTCAAAAGGAAAATAAAAAAACAGATAAAGAAAATGCGGTTTTGATTGTTGATTCAGAGCCTTGCAATTTTGAAGATTTTCAAGAAAAGGATACCAAGCCAGTAGATAAAATATTAGCTTTTCAATCCCAGCCCAACAGGTTTGTTGGCATTCGAGAAAGTGATAAGCAAACCAGGAATTCAATACCTGATTCTCAAGAAAAGGAAAGACAACCTGTTAATGGTTTTAACTTGAATGAAGGTATTAGTTGTAAAATTAAAGCTAACAGTCCATTTGTTTGTACACCTATTCCATTTTCTTGCGAAACACCATCTTCATTTTGTGGTAATAAATCCAGAGACTCTCTGATTAAGAATAATAACTTTCTGAATTCGTTATCCATCCCAGATGATCCAATAAGTATTATTGAATATTCAAATAATCTACATTCAGGTGAAAAGATTGTTTGTGATTCTAAGGCACTTAAAAATAAATGTCCCAACAATGTGTCTTTGGATTTTGATTGCAAGTCAGAAATTTCAGGAATTGATGAATTGGTGGATGCATCGCCATGCATGATGTCACAAAGGGTAATGAAAAAATCTCATCAATTACCAAATAAAAGCAGTACTCCATACATCAAAAATCTGTCTATCCATCAAAATTTTACGGAAGATACTACTGTGATAATTGATACCAATTTACAGTTTACTCTGTCTCCTTTAAAATCGTTTGATAATGAAAATGTTGGTGAAAAGCGAGTTGATCGTTTTTCAAATCATACAATGGATCCTTCAGCATGTTCTTCGAATCACACAGGGAGTTTTTCTGAAAAAAATTTGCTAAAACACTCTTCAAAACCTGATCTTATCTCAAATAGTTCTTCTGTTCATAGATTAAATTGTTCTTCAGACTTCACCAAAAATAGCTCTTCAGATTATGGTACAAATGTTTCTAGAAATTGTTCTAAGACTTTGGTGAATTGTTATATAGATCTTACCACTAGTCGTTCTGCAGATATTTCTGCCGGATGTTCTATGTATCATACTGATTTAGATCAACCAACTGTGATACTAGAATCTTCTGATACTGAAGGTGAAATTCAATTTTCAATTGTTAGGAAAAATTCAAATTTGAAGAAACAAAATATTGCTGTTAAACGAAGTGCTAGCTCATTAGAAATAATTTCAACTGGTGATGAAAATAATAAACATATAAAAAAACGCCGCAGACGTATTCAGCAGTCAGTAAAAGAGTCTTTTTCAATCTCAGACAGTTCTTCAGTTGATGGAAATGATGATGTCATTGCTTCTAAGATGACACCAAAACAGAAGGTCAAGCATAAAAAAGCCTATTCTCCTGTAATAAAGTCACCCTGGTTATCAGCACAAGATACGAAGCCAGAATCTTTAACAATTAAAAGGAGAAAGACAAAGCAGAAGTCAGTTTTAATTTCTTATCACGATAGTTCGACAGAACCTGATAAATGGTAGTAACTGCACTGTTTATGTTTGTTTTGTTTTGTTCTTTTCTTTGATTTTTTTTATATTTTTGAAGTTTGTGATTATAAAAATGATCGTTGGTAATATTTAAACTGATACATCCAGGCTCATCAGCAATAAAGATTTTGAATTAAATAATATATTATTTTTTTTTTACAAATGCCCCTGAACACAATTTAATGAAAGGTAAAAATTTCAATATTTTTTCTCTGCAGATATTTAATAGGATTTGATTAGCTGTTCATGTGTAGTATTTTTATATTGCAGTGCTTAGATAAGGAGAAAATTGCTTTATCGCTGCTCCATTCATTATTATATTTACAGGTTTACCAGAATATAATTAATTGGTGATATTATGCAATATAAATCAAATGTCAATAATTGAAAAATGTTTTACTTTTTTGTCAGCAAAAAAAACAAACGGGATTTTGTGAACATATCAAACGATAAAGAAGATTGCAAAGAAAAATTATCAAAATTAAAAGGTGATAAATTTGTGCAAAAAGTAGAACATTCTAATAAATGTAAAATATTTGACACGGATATATCTGCAGAAAAGTTGCCTAAAAACCTTTTAGACAGTCCTCATAAAAATACTCATTGTATTAAAAGACATGAATCTATTGCCGACGTTCATGAAAATATTGCCGACGACCATAAATCTATTGCAGATGACCATGAACCTTTTGCTGATGACTGTAAGTCTATTGCCGAAAACCATGAATGTCATTCTTCTATTATGAGCGAGCAAAGTAATTCAATTTGTTTGCCTTTTAAAGGCTGTGATAATATTCCTAAAACAATCAGGGATGAATTTCCAACAATATATAACAATGACTTTCCTGCTGTAGGCAATGATGAAATTCCTGAAATAGACAACTTTAGTTTTTGTGCTAATAATGATTCATATGCAGAATATTGCATGCACCAGGAGGAACCAGCTAAATCTGAAAGTTTGATCATATCAACTAATGAATCTAAATATGAAAAAAGCATTGACAATCTTAAAACCATTACCAAATTTAATCATTTTGAGGAAAGTGCTACTTCAGAACTTTCTCTTTCTAAAAATAAAGCAATATCTCCTATTGTTAAAAACAATGATATTCTCAGAAATAACTTAGACAATTGCAGTTTTAGCGTGACTAATAATTTGTATACAGATTACTGTATACCAGTTGAGTCATCTTCAGCATTAACTGAGTCTGGTTGTAATGAATCTAAACCCACCAAACAAGAAATATGTGACCAAAGTAAACCCATTTCAAATGTAGAGGTAAGTAATGATGCCATAAAAAATATAGTTTTAGTGGATTTAAGGTCCGTTAATGGTGGTTCAGACTCTACCATGTCTAAAGACTTAACAACTGCTGGTCATACACCTTGCAAACAAACCAGTCCAAGTCTAGATTATCAAACACCCATGGCTGAATGTTATATGAAGTTTGGCTCTGGCTGCTCTATTCATCCAGAGACAAAAGAAGTAATTACGCCAATGCCTGACTACTCATCATTCCCAACACCAAAACTTGCCGTAAGAATTTTTTTTTATTATGTTGAATTATTATATCGGAGTTCAAATTATTAAAACTGTGAAATTATGTGGTAAATCAAGAGTAAAAAAAATTTATAATTTTTGTTGTCATTCCCTGTGGCAAGCAAGTAAATAGGTACTGATCTTAAATTCATTTTAAAAAACAGTTAATAAAGCGGTTCAAACAACAAAGCTGCTCAACAATATTGGGGAAAAGATCATTTCTCCCAGGATTTTGTTAAAATAAATGATTTTAACTTATGACTTTTTTTTACTTTTGCTATATTCTTAGTATTAATAAGTTGACAAGTTTAAACATATGTAAATTTATTATTTTTTTTTACAGAAAATCATCAAATCTTATGCATTGAGAAATCTTCCAAAAAACAAAATGGTTGCAAAAATGAAAGAAGTCTACAAGTTTCAACACAATTGTGAGAGCTTTTTTCTCCCTCTGAATTTAATCTGAATTTAACAAATTCTTGTCTTGGAAAAACTTTAATTCTTTGTCTTCATTGAATATTTTATATATGAATTAAAGTGATTAATGGGGATATCATTTTGCCGTTATGGTTGTGTTGTTGGATATTTTTATAAATTTCAAACAGAGGAAATACTCTAATAATCTACCACATTGCTCGTTTGTTTTCTTTTGCAATTTTGCTATAAAACATTAAATATACAGAATTGCGTTGCTCAAAATATATTTTTTGTAATGCCAATGGTTCACTTAGCCATCATAAGCATATATTTTCATATAAGGAGAACTATTTAAAAGTTTATACTTTTATTTTATTAAAGTCATTTTTATCAAATTTTTTTAATTCTTTTCTTTAAAAGGAATTGATAAATAATATTGCTTTTCCATCATGTTTTTCAAAGTGTTTTTGTTATTTTGATTTATGGCTAAATGTCAGTTTTTATGATTTTAGACCAAAAATATGGTATGTAATTCTTTTGATTCTGAGAATATATCAGTTTTTATTGTCATTACTCGAAAAAAATAATTTCATCATGCTGATGATGGTCACATGGTCACTGTACACGTGCGAAAAAGTGTATTTATAGTGTTTTATTATAGAGTTTGACGAGAAAATAAATTTAAAGAAAGTAATTTAGCAAATCATTAGATAGTTAGAGAATCTATAATGGCTTTTCAAATTCAATTAATAATCATATTTATTTTGCTTTTATTATCTAGTTCGTGATTGGGAAGAAGATCCTGAAGACAATAAGAAGAAAAAAGTTTCAAGAAAAAAGAAAACTTGTGCGGATGAAAATACAATCTGTTTACCTAAAGGTTCAAGAAAGATTAAATCTGTAATTGACGGAAATTTTGTCGATGCAAAGAAATCAAGAAAAAAATCTCTGACAGACGAAATTACAAATGAAAAAGCTGAGGCTTCTAAACTTGCCGAAAGATTTACAAAGGATAAAGGAGAAAAGCCTAATACTTTTACAAATACAAGGATTTTGGTTGAAAATTCTGAAGAAGTACCAATAACTTTAAGTAAAGCAACTGATAGTGAGGAAAAACCGACAAAGACAAGAAAAGCAAAGAAAGCGTGAGTGAAATAATATATTGCATATTATAAGTGTGGTGAAACCTAGTCTGATTGGGTTTTGTTTTAATGGCTGGAAAAGAGATGTGTTTTGAAATTTTTATTCCACAAATCACTGAAATGCTCACGTCTTTTTTTTTTCTTTTTTTTTTTTAGCTTTTTAATTTTTATTCCACAATACAATATTTTCATTTTTAAAGTCCATGCTTTTCCAGTTTTAAAGATTTTTAGACAGAAATGTTTGTATGTGTCATTTTCAAAAAATTATTTGCCAATTGTCATTGTCCATTGCATATTTATATGTACCTGGATAGCTCAGTTGGTAATACATTCCCAACAATAAAGTTCCGGGTCTGAATCTGGGCATCGCCCCATCAGCATATAAGTAGCATTTTAGTGCGGTAAGTCTGGAGTTTAAAAAAATGATAAGCTAAGACATTCCTATCCTCCCTGCAGACAACCATTATATAAAATTTTACTTTTGTTCCTGACATTTTCACTGTTTTTCCTACATAGATTTTTGGAAGGAAATCAATTAATGCTTCAGTTTTATATTACTTCGTGTTTGGTAAATTTTTCTTAATATGAATATAGTGTTATACAGCAGCATCTGCAGTTGACCTGCTATTGTGAAATTCAAATAAACTGCCAGCAATGTTTCGCTCCTTTATAGACTGTAAGGGACTAAAGCTTTTTCTTGAAAAAATATTTCATTGACATTTAATACTGCAGGCGTTGCACCATAGATAGCTTTTTTTTTTCTTTGACAAGTTATGCTACACTCTTTCTATTTTGAAGGAATTAAACAAGATTTATGAATTGTTGCATCGTTAAGGCATAAGTATTCATGTTTTAGAAATCCTGAAGATGTGTACAACAGCATTAGTAAGGTATATAAAATTCAATTTTTTCTATGAATATTGTTTTTTAGTCTCATCTATGGCCACCTGTTTGAGTGAAAAATTTAACAGATTTTGTATTGAATAAATGGCAAGAATTAATGCTTGATTTCATTTCACTAAATTCTATATAACTGACTTTTTATTTTCTTCTCACTTCTGTATTTTGCATTTGCTTGCCTTGACTATTTTCATGAAAATACTAAACTAACATGGACTAAATGTCTATTTTTGTATTTCAATTATCAAAGCCAAATTATTTAAACCAAAATTATACTGTTGCATTTTTAATCGACAAGTCATCATTATTTAATTGTGTCACAAGAAAGAATTTCAGAAATCAGAAATTTTGAGATCCATTTACTGGGTACTATTGTATTAAGTGTACTCTCAGGCTCTCAAGAGCAGTGCAAATATTGTCACTAATATCAACGATTGATATAAATAACGATAAATTACGATAAATTACAATATAAATACGATATAAATTATAATTATGAAAATATCATTAGCGAATTAATTTCTTTCTATTTTTTTAGTACATTCAATGTAACATCTGGGTCAAGATAATTTAAAATACTTAGAAAAGTGTTTTTGATTCAATTTTTTTACCCTCAATAAAATCACTTTATGTTATTCATTTGATGGCTTTTTTTCTCTAGAATTTTTTTAATGAAGATCGTTATCAAAACAAAAAGCGTTAAAACTGTTTTTTCCCTATACAAAAATTTTAATTTTGTTTGAATAGAACATTACTTGAAAAGATTTTTTTAAATAAAATTTATTTTTGTTAAATTTGTATGATTGTGGAACTTATAAACAGAGTTTTTCTTTTTTTGAAGCAGGTCAATGTAATTTAGTCTTAAACTAATAGTAGCTACATATGAAAATGAGTCCTGATTTATTTTCGAACAGCTGTTTAATACTTCATACAGAACTGGAGGAGTGACTATATAGTTTTACATAATAATTTTGATGCTATTTTAACTGCTCTTAACTGAAAAAAAATTACAAATAATTAACTGATTGTAGTTAGTATTTATTGCTTTTTCATTATCTTCATGTATCGTCGCATTTTTCAAACATGTCATTTGTATATTTTCTTGTAACTTATATTTTCTTGCCACTTATATTTTCTTGCGCCTTATATTTTCTCGCCATTTATATTTTCTCGCCACTTATATTTTCTCACCACTTATATTTTCTCGCCACTTATATTTTCTCGCCACTTATATTTTCTCGCCACTTATATTTTCTCGCCACTTATATTTTCTCGCCACTTATATTTTTTCGCCACTTATATTTTCTCGCCACTTATATTTTCTCGCCAATTATATTTTCTCGCCACTTATATTTTCTCGCCACTTATATTTTCTTGCGACTTATATTTTTTGTCATCAATTTGGGGTAAAATATAAAAATTAATGTCAGTGATAATAGAAAAAGTAAAACCAGTTCTTTTTGCCATCTAATCAGTTTCGTTTTTTCCTTAATTTAGCAGTTAATGATATTATTTCAAGCAGATGAAAAGATTCACCAAAAAATATTAACTTTTGAGGTAGGTTTTACTATCCTGTTTGACATAATTTTCCATAATCAGCCCAAATTCAGTTATTACTTTTTCTTAAATATTTTCATTAAATTAAAGAATCCCAGAGAGAATTGAACTGTACTGATTTCCCAAACTTTTTCAATTTCCTATTTGTAGTGAGATCTGCGCAGCGAGTTTGATTTTCTTTATTTCAAAATGGCTGTAGTAGATCTTCAGTAATGTTGCTATTGTTTTCAATAGATTTCAGTCCAGCACACATTGTTTTCTTTGTTTTTATTTTTTAAGCTTGGTCCTGTTAAATGGATAAGAAATATTGTCTTTACTGTTTGATTTTCTCAATAAAAATAACAAAATGATGTTAAGAAATATATATATATATTTTGATTTTTCTTCTGAAACTTCGATTATGCCAAAATTTTGTATCATGCTAGAAAGTGTTACTTCTAATAGATTGGATATGTAAGCGATCATAAAAAGTTTTAACAGTCCCATTACTCAAACTTCTAATAGGCCAGGTGATAGAACTATTTTTTTGTTTAACTGACCTTGTCTTATAGCATAAACATAATGAAAAATTAATAAGTTTAATAAAAAAAAGTAGACAATATATGACGATATCAGCTTAATATATATTTTTGTACCATCTTATTTGTATAAACATATATTTTAAAATGATTAGAATTTCAGTACTATAAATTAATTTTTGACTTTAATTTCTTATTTTTAATTTATAATTTTTTTCATAGTCCAAACAATATCCTTATCTTGTGGTATGTGTAATTAATTAATTAATTAAGTATGGATGATATTAAAAAGAATAATTATCATAATCTTAAGGACGATATGTATTCAGATCATGCTTCTGTATCTAAATACACAATTAATGTGAATAATCCAGATAATAGTTTTGAGGCAGACATATGATAAGATCGTAATATCAATGCCAATGAGTATCTGATTTCATCTGCGTAGTGAATTGATTTTCTGTTTAATTCGTAATAAAATTTTGCTATCAAACTTGTAAAGAAATCAGTAATTTATTTATGTATAAGCTGGAAATTTTTTCAGATTTCATTAATTTTTTTGTTTGGTAATTTATCTCAAAAATTGTTCATTAATTTTATCTAAAACTTTGTATAAAGTCGTTATGACAGGTGGTAAGTTTTGCAGAAAGGTGGGAATTAGTGGTAGTTGTAGATGCAAGCAATGTAGCTTGAACAGAGAATGACAAAATCTATAATGGTTTTTTATGTTACTTAAGTTTTAAATTTTTTTTTTGTAATCCTGTCATTTGATACAATTTGATAGCACTTTAATTTCCTTAATAATTATTGGAATTGTATAAAATAAACTCTGTCGTCAATGTTAGTTCTTTCAGCTGTATCTTTTGAAGGCAAAATTCAGATTTCATGTACTCTGATATACTAGTTTAAATTTTTCTTTCTTTATAAAAAGCACAATTGTTTTGAAGAATGAATATAAAAGAAAAAAAGAAAATAAGATATATATTTCAAAGTAATATTTTATAGATCATCTTCAAAATAAAAGAAGGGATTTCAGCAAATTTAAAACCTTGTTTATGTTGTGTTCTTAAATCAGTTTGTTTTTACAAGGATTTTATTATATTCTGAAAAGTTTTTCTGTTTAGCCTCTGGATTTAACGGAGATTTTGACTACATTAAAAATAAATAAAATGGAATGCTCTAAAAAAAACCTAGAAACTTTCCTTGACGCCCAGGTGAGAAAATTTCGTTTTTTAGTCTTATTCAATACTTTTTAGATATTTTGAATCAAAAGTTGAAGATGAAATTTTTAGGCTGAATATTGCCACACAGGGCAATTTTAGCCCTCAAAATATTTTTACTTACATAGAGGGATTCTTTTGCCCCATTCAAACAGCTCAAAATTGAAAAAATTGTTCACTTTGGTAAATTTATGAAACTTGGCACAATTGTTTGTTGATATATTTTAAAACATTAAATATCAACCCTTGCAAAATAACATATTTATCAATTAATTAGCTGATGAGGCAAATTAAATACTCGGCTGGGAGGATCAAAATATCTTATGTTCTGCTCTGTTCTCGTGTTCTCTGTTCGTTTTTATTAATTAATTAACGTTTTGCAAGTGCTGTAGTTATCATTATCATCATAATGATATTTTCTTTCCTTTTTTGTATTCAAGAAGAGAAAAGTGATCTTTAATTCTTGTAAAGCACCAGATAGATGTAACTTTTCCATATATGATTTGAAGAAATGCTTTGATGTTAAAATATAGATTGTTTGGTATAAGTGATTGAAGCATTTATATTTTTGAATGGTTGGGAATCAAAATAATATTTCCATTGTTTAGATAAATATATCTGATATATTCAAGAAGGTGGACACTGAAATTTTATAGGTGTATATTTTAGAAATTTTGAGTTACATTAATTGGAATATCTGTATAATCTGTATAAGAAACTACAGCTGAGATTTTAAAATGTCCTGCAGAAACGAAGCGAAAAGAGATTGAAAGTGGCTATGATTCATTTGCAAACAAAATTTTATGATTTATGGAATTAAGCAAACTTTCCTCGTCAATCATACTAACATTTCTTGATGAAGGAAATATTTTTTATATGAGAACCGAAAAGAACTCCCACATATGCATTTGATTTACAAGACATGGTCTTGATGGCGAAGCTTTGTTCAGGTGATATCATTGCCCAAGAAACTGTTTATCGCGATAAATGTCTTATCTCTTTGTATAGAAAACATGTAATACCAAAAATGAGATTTCTACATAGTTAGGAAATGATGTCCTTTCACAATATTAAAATAAAAGTGTTATATGCGCGAAGCAGTTAAAAAAAAAGGTAAATTTTAATGGCTGCAGTCGATAAAATTGATCACAACCCAACGTCATCAACTTCTAAATCATCTTGACATTGTGCTGGTAACTTCACATTCCAGCATTCATCAGAGGATAATCAAGGAGAAAGCCACAGCATTGAATACAAATCAATTCAAGTCAAGAAAAGTCAAAACAATTGAACAACTTACCAGATCACTACGCAAATTATTTATTACTTATTTTATTTGCATATGATGTTTTGTTTTAATCAGTTGTGCTATATCTTTATTGATACTGTTCACTTTAACCAATCATTGAGTGAATGGTGTGCTTGTGCATTTAACCAGACATTGAGTGAATGGTGCATTTAACCAAGCATTGAATGAATGGTGTGTATGCATTTAATGAATATCTGCATAAATAATTGTAACTGTCACAAATTTCTGAGAATTGACTAAAACAAAGTTGAACTTTTTTAAACTCATCACATGAAGCCATGAAAATCAAGCACAAGCGCATCATTCCAACTGATGGAACAACCATTATTTGTAACAATTCATATGTATATTTGGATACTATGCATCCTTTTGAACATGAAGAAGCAGACACTCGAATGTTTGTATGTAAGATTTATTCATTCCAGAAGGGTTTACAAAACAATGATGCTGATTTTAGATTTGGTGTTGTTGTGTTGACTGTTAAATCTTTGCCTGAGACTCAAGTTGAAAACTTATATGTTTTGGCAGTGGAAAAAATATTCGATACTTTGCAGTGTACAACTTATATAAATTCACTAGGAATCAAAAAGTCCATAGCGTTACCATTATTTCAAGCGCTCACTGGTTGTAACTAGGTTTCTTCGTTCTTAAGAAAGGGTAAGAAAACCACCTTAGCTACATGGGATGTTTTTGACGAATTTACAAATTGTTTAAACAGATGGTCTGATAACCAATCTGAAGATGATATAGAAACATATCATATCATATCTGTAAACGATAGGTGACACTAGTTATTCACCTTACAGTACACAGTTCTTTGTGGGTGTAAAGAAGAATGCTAACGACCGTCACAGTTTTTGGTTATCTGGCCGAGCGGATAAGGCATTGGTCTCTGAATCCTAGAGCTGTGGGTTAGAATCCACCTTGTAACCAATGGTTTTCTTTACCGTAAGCTCAAATAGTAGCTTTAAGCACACCAGAACCAAACTCTTGGCCCTTCTGTAATAAGTCATAATAAGCCCCACGTTAAAAACACAAATACGTTACTTGTTACTTTGATAGAATTATTTTACGATTGTTTGTAAAACCTTAATTAATAACCTCCTTTCATAACTTCTCTTTTTTTTTTGATTGTATTATATAGTATTTAATTGAAAAAAAAATGGACACATGGCAACAAAAGGTAGCAGCAATCATAATGGAAATCATTCCTTTCAGAATTATTAATGGTTTTCTTTCCTTTCCAACTTAGCCTATGTTCTTGGGGCCAAAAACTTTGCCTACTTAAAAAGGAAGAAACTTACCGCCCCCTAACATCTTGGATATTCGATTGAGAATTTACATGAAACTTTGCAAGATTATCGATTTATCTATTTTCTATCGAAAAAAGGTGTAAATAAACTTTAGCTATAGCTAAGCCTATTCAAAAATTTTTTTAAAATTTGTTTAAAAAAAAAACTTCAGTTTGGCTGAGGGTAGAGCAAGTAAAAATTAAGTAAAAATAAGTATTAAAATCCATTTTATATCAGGTGGTAAATATGGTAAAGGGAGCAAACAGCACACAGTAATATCTACACCATGTTAAAAGCCATCAAGTAAAATTCACACAATATTTAATAAACTAATATTATAAAGAGGCTAATCTGATCTTGCACAATGATGAAGATAAAGATATGAAAAATTGTAATAAAAGTTTTAAATTTTTCTCAAATACATAATTCATAGCAATAAATCATTGACCAGAAGCTTTATTTCTTTGATATCGAGATAACAACAGTTGATCTAGAGTAAGTAACCTCAATTGCATAAGAATGAAAGAAAGATATTAGTAGTTTTTCATCCTCGGTAAGATCGATTTCCACGAGTTTGGCATATTGCTCCACGATATTTTAAGGAAAGAATAAAGATACCTTGCCAGTCAAAATTACCTTATCTTGCTTTTTTTGCAGGAGGCACTAGGCTTGTTTTCACTGTAATAAAAAGAGAAGAATGTTTCATTGAATCTTAATTCCAAAACGAAAAGAAACAACTCCACTAAAATTGGCATGCAAACCTAGCATACAATAAATAGAGCCAAAAGGTTTATTTACATTGTTTATGTGTACAGTCGTTAAAAGTAATCAGTAAGCTTTCCTGTGTGCTTTGTTTATCTGTATATGATTTATGTTTAGTATATGGCTTCAACTTTTTAATTTTCAGAATTCTATTCAGCTGAAAGTGAAAAAAACATTTGATGACCTCATCAAAAGTACAATTTTTTTTGCTAAAACGAATAATTTGTAGAATGATTTTACACCTGATCTAAAGATAATTATTGTTATTTCGATATTTTGAAAATGAAAAGTGAGCAGTTTATTTTATTAGGAGGGCTGGGTCCCAAAATAGTAAATAAAAATAATTTAATGAAATCTCGTTATAAGTATTGACAAATGTATTTTACCATGGCAACATGTTAAAATTTTTAATATAAAAACATGATGAATTTAATGCTACAGAATTTCGATCTCTTTAAAAAATGAAACCACAAAATTCACTTACTATCATCTTTTTTTACTTTCATCGTCTTTTTGTTTTTTATCATCTTCCTTCTTCTTGGTGCTAGACTCACCACCATTAAAAACAATCAATATATATTTCTTGGTGTTAGAATTTGACAATTGTTAAATACATATAAATTACAAGTTGCTACAACATCGTTACGATTAGTAAAATGCTACAGAAATATAACCTAGATTTAAAAAAGTAAAACTAAGTAAAATGAAAATTATAATTGAATCATTTCAAATCTAAATGCATAATAATAAGAAATTATGTACTGTACAATTTAAAATAATATTTATTTACTTCAGGAAAGTTTTTCTTTGCATGTTTTTAAAATTTCTATTTATTGCTAAAATCAAATATCTAAAATAAAAAATTTCCCTGTCAGTTATGAGATTTTGATGTTCACGTAAATATTTATATTCATCTTTATCCCTTTTATCAACAGCAAATACCTTTTTATTGAATACACCTGTTTATAACAGCTGGTTACACTGCTAAGCGCAACATACATTTGTCCATTATTCCAATATATCTGCTTGAGTAAATCAAAACTGATCACAACCATATTCCTTGTTTTATGTACAGTGCATGCCCATGGTAAAGCCAAAAGAAACTGGGTTTGTTTAATTATAGGGGAGGCTTCTATTCGTTCACATAATTTAATATTTGATGTTATACACTGAATAGGTACTGCATCATGTCTGCATGAAATTGGGTCTTATAATTTTTTATTTTTGCCAGCATGAGTTCAACATTACCCTAGCACCAATTTTAATGAATAACTGGAAATTAAGTCCACTAGTTTGGCTTTTACTCAATAACTTATTATAGCCACTGTTTGAAACACACTTTGGAACTTGATCAGTTGCTTTGAGTTAAACAGATGGACTGTTTATAGATTAGAGCATGGAATATTTGTACAATCTTGACGGTTCGTTCTCACAAAAGATATGTAGAGCTACTTTTGGATAATTCTCATCTTCATTATCAAAAAAATCTAAACTTTAATATTTCCTTGTCAGCTTCAGTTAATTCTCCAATTCTAACATTATTAAGCAGATCAATAAGTGTATTTTCACCTTTTTGACGCATCACTTAAGTGAGTTCACACATTTTAAAAAGTCTCCATGTATGATACATATTAAAATTTTCATCACCATAATTTGCAAACACTCGCCTTTGTATGACTGGGGGAAGTTGATATAAATGTCCTACTACAACTATAGTTATTCCAGCATTTTCTACACTGAGCCCATATATATTCAAAATCCTTTGATGTGTATACAATAATAAATTTTTTGACACCATAGAAATTTCATCTATAATTATCATAATTTGCAAATCTTGTAGACGCAATTTACTAATCCTTTTAACCGACACTTTACCAACGTGTGATCCTTTACAATGAGTAGGTATTGCTAGAGCTGAATGAATAGTGTTAACAGAGATTTTCACTGCAGCTGCTCCAGTTGGTGCAATTAAAACTACTTTGGTTTTTTCTAAATTTTGAGATTTAAAAGTAAGTGTTTTAGTTACTGAAGCATGAATTGTCGTAATTAAATGAGATTTTCCCGTTATAAAGATTTTTAATGGATCTATTGGAACCGGATTTTGTGATGAACAATTTGCTACTTTTTTCTAGCCCAAGAGTTGAGTATGTTGAAAACTTGTCTTTGTTTGAAATTTAAAGATGTAATCAAAGAATTAATTTCATCACTAGACATGATAATGTTTATTGTTGTCATTCTAGGAGCCCCAGATGAAGAAGATGAAATTTTTACATGAAAGTCTACTACATCTGCCTCATTCTCGTCCGATTGTTCATTACACCCTTCCATAACATCATCGTTTTCTTGTTGAGTATAATTACCTGCTCTTGCTTGAAAAACATAATTTCTAAGAGAAGATTCAACAACATCTCCCCAAGGTTCAAATCTTTGTTTATTTTTATTAACAACAGTAAGAACATTAGTCTCATTCAATTTAGCAAAAATATCTGTTAGTAATATTTGAAATCAAATCTGTTTCTTTGCAAAAAGGGAAGATTAGCATTAGTAAGTGATTTGAATATGCTTCACCCAAATAGTGGGAAACACCAAAAATAGTATCGCTCAAATCCATGAGCGCATAAATATATAAAATTATAAGGAAGGGGTTTGAGATATGTGATCCGCAATCAGACGAGTTTCGTCCTTGTTTGGAATCGTCAGTTGTAGCTATTGATTGCCGAAGATGGAATTGATCTGACTTCAAACCTTGAAAACTCTACGTATAAACCATACTTTAAGCATTATAGCGGAATTCTTTAGATAAACACAAATTTCCACCATCCCGCAATTATCATAAAGCAACTGTCACTGTCAATCTTACAAAGTAAATCTGACCTATCCAAAAATGTAAAAATTTTTCAGGAAATCATATCTCCATATAACAAAGTTCTTAAAAATTCTGGATATGATGTCAAGTTAAAGTATAATACTTTCAAAAACCAAATATATTGAAACAAAACTGAGCTCTCCAGAGAAATATGGAAATTAAATCTAAAACCACACAATCAAATGAGAAGTTTTAATAAAATGCATACAATCAAACCAGAAAATACTGTAATCTATTCTTAAATGAAAAGTTTGAGATAATGTATTACAAGCAGAGTAATTTATTATAGAAGCGTGTCATGTTCACATTATCAAATTAAGTTAAAAAATAACTAAGGTTTACTCTGACAGAGATTCATTCCAATCTAAGATCAACTGTCCTACAAATAAATCTAAGCTAATATATGTAAAAACATAAGGAAGTACATATTCCTTAAAGTATAAAATATTTACATAATATAATTACAATTTATTAATATAATTACAAATTATTATCCGGCTAATTATGACATGTGCATGAGAGACTTAAGTTAATTTAAAGCACTTTTAAGAGTTAA
>JAUZNK010037801.1:0-17688 GCA_035046665.1 Euphysa ruthae
TTATAAGAAACATGTCAAAATACTCCACCTTAATTTTGGGTTCGTTTTATTTAGAGTCTTATAGATTTCCGTCATGAGTGTGCATAAGTGTTTTGTATGGATACTACAGCTGTTATAATAGATCTTTAAGATCAAGTAAAAAACTATTATATATTGTTCTTAAGGCCTTTTATGTACCTTATGGATTCATGGCATATCTTTTTATGACAGAACATCCATAATAATGGACAATATGTAAAATATGATAATACATAAGAAATGACTATTGCTTTTGTTCGAGACATATAAAAATATTTCCTTAATCTGATTATTGCAAAAAGTTTGTTATTTGCAGATTAAACACAGTACGTTTACATGGTAAGAGAGCGATAGCTTATTATCGATAGAGACACCTAATAGTTCAACTTTATCTGTTGCCATAATGTCCAAATTGCTAATGTTTATAAGTAACTTTTCCTTAGACTCTTTAACTCCAAGAAACTTTAGTTAATACTTTGAAGGATTTGCTACTAGTGAGTTGTTTGAAAACCAATATTTTATCTTGGGAATATCAGTTTTCAATCGATTCATAACCATCTCACTTTTTTTGTTACTAATGTATAAAGTTTTGTCATCTGAAAAATTGCATATTTCTTGTATGAACAGAAAAATATCGTTAAAAAAAATATTGAATAAATATTGAGCCTTGAGGAATTCCAAAGTTTACTATGAGCCATTTGCTAAACGCTGAATTTACTTCTACTTTTTGTCTCCTTCCTTTTAAATAACTTTTTATGACAATTAGTGTTTTTCTAGAAATTGAATTAATGTTAATAAATGATTCAGGTGCCCGTTTATTACCTTCTATGCTGAAAATAACTTGTTCATTGTCCGGTAAACTCCATTTATCTAATGTCTGCTTTTATCAGTTTTACTGAGGCAGTATTGACTCTCTTTTGTTTTGACATTTTCTTTTGTATCTCTTAGGGTTAATCTGCCATATATTACGGTCTGCATTTCGTACAAAACAAACATGTTCCTGATATCGAACTTTCAATTAAATCCTTAATGTCAAATAAATGTTCTAAAATATAAAAGTTCTCTTTCTTTTTTTCCAATTTATATATAATAATAAAGTTTTTCTTTTGTCCAATTCATTTGTAGCTTAAAGTTAATCTTCCTGTTCTTGGAAGAATTGCTTAGTTTTATGGTTCGATAACGTTATTGTTCGAAAATTCTTTTTTTCAAATAATTTGAGATTATTTTATTATATATAAACTTATGCACGTGATACTCTCTTTTCTATTAATAACAGATTTTTTTACTTCATTCTTGACAAGAATTCACCAAAATATGATGTTTAAAATATATCATAAGGGTGACCAATTTGAACCTCTTTTGAGCAAAATTGATAAAATTAAAAAATGGTAAAATTTTGTTTTAAAATTAAATTAAAATGTTTTTCAAAAGTGAGCTCTTTGTTCAAATAATTTTTTTTTACAATAATTATTTTACATTATAAATAAGAAACAACTGCAAACCATAGACATATGAATAGAATAAATAAACCTTGCTTCCGTTCCGTAAAATATATTTTGTGGGCAAAATCAAGACGAGAAAATTAAAAAAAAAATAATAATAACCTTACAAAAAACAAAACTTGCATTTTTGAAAATAAAGATGTTACCGCAAAATGATTAAACAATTTATTCCTTCTACAATTTATTTTGTTTCTTAGCAACTAAGAAGTTTCTTAACCTAATTGTTAATTATTCGTGAACTGCAAGTCCTGTTAAAACCTCAAAATTTGCAATATAATTACTTTGTTATTCTGATTGCAAAAGCAATCAAAAACATGAGCTACTACTCATTTGGCAACAACGTGACAAATTTTCTATAGCAAGGAAGGTTTTTTTTACTCACTTAGCTGATTTTTGAGCCGAAATTTGGGCCAAATTTCGAGCCAAAATTCGTGCATAAATTTACATCTATTTTTTCATATTTTGTTTCACCTTACCATTTCTGTATTAATAATATTTGACCAATAGAGATTAATTAAATCAAGACAATACTTATGAAATCAAAACCAAATTAAAATTGGTTTCAAAACTGTCCACAGAGAATTTTATTTAAACGTTTAGCAAAAGAATCGTAAACATTCTATTCGAATGTAAACATAAAATTGTTTTAATATTCAGTTTTGTGTTTTTACAAAGGTGAGTGTAAATTTTTAAATTAAAAACAATTATTTTATCAATTTGTATGTGATATACCATAAAATCATTTTTTTTTGTATAAACTATTCTAATAGATCAAAACCAAATCAAAAGTAATTTCAATACTGTAGAAAGAGAATTTATTTAGCTGCAGCTTTATTGTACATTAATAACTGGTAGTGTAAGAAAATTTGTTGTTTGTTGAACTCTGTTGCAGTTTAACCATTTTTATAAACCATTTTTAACTTTGGTTTGCCAACAAGCTTGCCATGCTCTCGCAAACCTTTATATATTGATGTATAATTTACAAGCATGTCGCTTAAACTGTGATATTATCATATTTAGATAGATGTGTTTGATCAACTTAAACCTTTTTTATAGGCTTTTATGTATTTTTAAAATTTTATGTTTCAGTTATTCTTTTAAGTAGGTTTTAAACCTTCTCAAAGGTGTAATATTAATTTTAATATGGAATAATTCGCTCTTGTCGGCAGGTTTATTTCAAATTTTACTGTGGTTCTATTGTTTATCTTTCTATCACATATTTAAAATTACTGCTCATTTCTTGGAAGTATGATTTGTTTACACAGAAGTGGGTTTCAAACCCAAGATGAAAATCAAAGTGTTATAAAATCAAGATAACGTTGTTTAATAAATTTTAAAAATATTATTTTGTTGTGGATTGTAACACATTCTTTCAAAATTACTCATTATGACAATTACATGTATTTTTAAATAACAGGCAAGATTGGGTTTGGGCGGATTAGTTTGGGCGCCCAAACCAGTATAACCATGCAAAAATCGGCCTGAATATGTTGCTGATATATACATAAATTTTGTATAACTAATTAAATCAGTGTCATATTATATAAAAGTGGTATTAAAAACACAATTTTTTGTTGTTGCATATTTTCTATATTATTCATATCTTCTTCAGACGTAATGTACAGGTTTGGCCAAAATAAAATCTCTTGAGAAAAATAAAAATTCTATTGGTTAAGATATCCTTTGGGAAAAATAAAATAAAAAACTCACTACGTATAAAATTTGCAAAAGGTTTAACATGATTGGCCACTAAAACCAGTTACAACTATTAGAACAGTTAAAAATTACATAGTAATATAAGGTTGTTGCTAAGCAACATAGTAGCAACAACAAACCTAAATTTAAAAAAGCCCCCATAAAAAACAATTTTAGGCTATGACAATACATTTATAAATAGATCCCTATTTCCCCCTGGGGGTGACCATCATAACCGATGCTTGTCAAAAAAAATAATAAAACATTTCGCTTGTCCATTCCCGTACAATTGATATTATAAGTATTCAGCTTATATATAAATATGGTAGTTATAATACTTTTGTAAAAATGGTCACAAGGTATTATTTGATCTACATTCAATTTTCTTGAGTACCAAGATTTTTCCTATGTTTTATTAGATAGTCGTTGAATGCACAGACCTTGAGCCAAACTTGATTCAAAATTTAAACAGACACAATATTTTAAGTTTCCTATTTAGACTTCACAAAGTAATATTTACATTGTAAGTATTACAACGGAAAAAATAGTTTGTATTTTAAAAACCTTTAAGAATAAAAGTTGTAGTTGTTGCTTGAGCAAGATAAAATTGATAAAATTTTATTTTTTATTCATTGTTTTGCATGAACTTTTTAATTGCACATTTTTATCATTACTTAAGACTGTGCTTTTTTCATTTAGACTATGCGTTTATAAATTACTGATTGACTTTCCAAGAGTTTTAAACCCTCTAGAAATGTCTTTGATATCTTTAGAATTTCTGGAAAACCACTACTCTTTGGTCTGGATAGTTTAAGTATGGAAGCTATAAGTTGGATAGAGGGTGCAGATAAAAAATTTGCTCTTGGAATTGCTGTTAGTGATATTGAATTTGAAGATATTTTAGAAAATTTGATTGGTGTATCAATTAGTTTGTCATGGATAGGAAAGACATCTGCAGGTGAGGGTTTTTTTTTTATAATCCGTTTTCTGGATGTCATGTTGTTTTAAATAATTCTTTGTGAATATTCATTGTGAAAAGTTTTTATATTGTCTTAAAAATTAAAAATATCCCCAAACTGGCTGACTTTATTTTCTTTAAAGGCTGCAAATTACATCTTAAACAAGCACAAATTTTTCTATGCCTTAGCAATTCTATGCTCCTGGAAATTGATATGAATTCTGCTTGTCTGTGTTTGTATAAAATGATCTGTTGAAGTCCACGCTATATATTCTCTCAAACAGTTGATATAAAACTTAATGTTTAAGCAAACTTAAACAAAAGAAGATCGGTCATTGATATAACATGTTTAGCATTTTGTTTAAATTTTTAAAAATTTATACCATTTATATATTTTTGCTTCGTTTTTTAGAAGAAGAGAGTTTATAAGTGTTTGCTTTGACAAACATTTATTTTATATATATTTTATTTATGTTTGTGTTGTCAAATTCATATGAAGAAAATAAAAAGAAAAGTCTTTTAGTGATGGGAAAATTAGAAAATCAAATAATATATTTGTATTATATTTATTATAATATATTTATGATTTATAATATTTATGAAATGCTTGATGATAGCTAATACTTTCGTTGATTTTTGTTTGATATTCTTTATTAAACTATAGGGTTTATCAAAATGAGTTGAGATTGAAATACATGAGTTGAAATCACAATGCCTGCATTTTTTATCTGAAATTACAACAACTGTTATTTTCTTAATTATCTTCATATTTTTAAAATTAAACCGGTCGAGTGGTGAAGACCTGAATATTGCTATGTACCAGAGTCTCATGACAGCACTCAATAGCAGTGTCCTGCCAGTTGCGGTATTCATAAGTGCTGTCATTATAAAATAATGCAACTCATAGTAAGGATCGAGCTGCTCTTAAAACTTTCAAACTGCTGTACTGCTTCTAAATCTTTCATAAATTTCTCTTATATGGTTCTTTTATTTATCTTCAATCTACTCAAATTATGTTTTAAAAAAATTATATTTCCTTTTTTCACAATTTTTCCACATATCAATCATTGTTTATGTTTTCAAAATTATGGAATCATTTGTAATAATAATATTTGTAATATAGTTTTTATAATTTTTAGCAAAAACTAACATTTATAAATTAGTCATGAACATTTTTCAGTAGATAAATACCTTTTAAGATTGATTATTTGTAGGTCGATGTCTGCGATTATATTAGATATGGATGAGATTGAGGATTTTATCATGTCTCCCTTAATGTTATAAAAGATCGAGTCTTGCTATAAAAATATTTTTTCACAATATCCAATATTTTTATTCTTTAAACCATATTCTATAGTTTATTTCTACAAACTATGTTTAAACTGATCTTGTTCATTCATCTTTATGGTGTAAAATCTCTAGCCCTTTTTTCTCTTATGTTGCAGAACAAAGCTTTTAACAAGATAAATAAACTCTTGAAATGTTTTTTTATGTTGCCGCATAATCCCCACCGTTTAAGTAAGTAGTAAAATTAAAACAATTATACATGCATATTTTTAGAGAAAATCAAAATGTGTGCTTTCTTGGTGAGAAAATCATGCATTCAAGAGAGATTTTTCAATATCATTTTTTGATAATCGTTAAGCTATATATTTTTTTTCGACATAAATACAAGTCTTTTTGAGAACACAATAAAACAATCAAGATGGGTTTCATCCTAGATTATAAAACTTTAAATTATTTAAAGAATGAGTTAAGGGAAATCTGAAACCTACTTTAATTTAATACTTTTTTGAAAAACAGCTAGTAGAAAATGCAAGATCTAGAAAGAAAAAAAAATTCTCATTATATTTTATTAAACCTTTGAAGAATTAAATGTAACAAAAATTACAAGAAAATTATTGAGAATATCTTACAAGTTTTAAAATTCATTGAGTGTCAATATCATCACTACTACCTTTGTTAGATTTAATAGAAGATTCTTCCTCATCGGAGGATACTACAACATTGGAATTTTTTGAACAATATGGCTGATTATCATCAGCTATCTTTTTTTTTTCCTTCTTTTTTCTAAGTATTTATTAATGGCTGTGTCAATAATATCTTCTTTTTCTGCATCCGTTCAAACAGAATTGTTACCAGCTATTATGATGCAATCCTCCATTGTTTCATTTTTCATACTGTACCTTCGGTCAAATAGAAGGGTTGTCAATACACTAAATACTCTCACTGCAGCACTGTTCAATGATGATAAATAATCTTTTAGTTCTACTAGTAGTAGGGTGTTACGGTATTCTTTCTATTTGTTTGTAGATAGTTTTACAAAATCTCCATAGCTTTGAAATTTTGGTATTCAGTTTTCACCAATGTTTGCAAAGACTTCCACTCATTGAAAACTTTGCTTTCATCAAAGCCAGCGCTTTCAAGCAGCTTGGTAAACTCGTATTCAATTTCTTATTTCTTCATGGCTGTTTTATGTACTGTCATCTTCCCAATATTGGGGATCTATCCACTTTGTATATTTAAATATATCGCTATCAATAACGTATGAAAATTTTCCCTTGATAAGAGGATGATTGTGTCTATTAAATCAGCTCGCATACTTAACAAATTTTAGTAGCATTTCTAGTATAGGAAACAGCAACGATTTTAATCTCAATATATTTCCGATTCATTGTTTTTCGACACTCATGTCGTGGTCTTGGGTATTTTTATTTAAGGGTAACCAAATCGTCTTTTAGAATTAATTTGAAAATAAAGCTTGATATTGCATTATTTTCATTTTCGTTACGTGTTTCTTGGAGAGACAAGAGGGTTTGACCCACAGCTGGTTTGACATCATAGCCCATTAGATGTTTTTCTCAAAGATGATGGATGATGGCGAAATGT
Source organism: Euphysa ruthae (assembly GCA_035046665.1). NCBI lineage: Eukaryota > Metazoa > Cnidaria > Hydrozoa > Anthoathecata > Corymorphidae > Euphysa > Euphysa ruthae. Next base: position 7,063 of record JAUZNK010037801.1, read on the forward strand.
TTTCCAAAATAGCTAAGTATGCAGAAGTTTGACACAAAAAATTATACGATCTTAATTTTTTAACAAGTCTTTATTTTGGCACAAGTTTCTGGACGGCATCCTTTATCTCTTTGATAGAGTTTTTTATTTCTCACCAAACGGTTGCCACTAATCTTTGGAAGAAGTTAATAACTGGTATCAAGAACTTCTTTAGTTTCTTTTTTTAACTTTCCTGAATTTTTAAATTGGTAAAAACTGGTGTCATAAAATGTATTACATTCTGCAAACTTGGGGATTTGTTTCACTGCATCTTTTATTGCAAGTACTAATCGGAGATTAACACAATGTATGAGAACAAGCCATGGATGCTCATCTTTCAGCTGCAATACAGCACCAATATAAATGCCCATGTTAACATTTGCACTGTTCCCAGTAGCGGAGGTATTTGTTGTATTCGATTAATGACAATGCCATTATTACCGAATATGCTGTCTATCGCCAATTTAAGACTTGCAGCATAAACACCACCAAACTCGGACATTTTTAGAAGTGCAACCACGTAGTAAACTGATAAACCTTTTCTCTTTGTGCAAACTAAAACGAGCTCCTTTTCGGATCCTTTCATCAGAAAGTACTGATATTAAATGTCGAAGTCACTTTCTCACGAATAACATCTGCCAGCGTGTGAATATACTTGTGGGCTAAAAGAAAAAGAAGCTTTAAATTTATATAAAAGAAAAAGAAATTAATTTAATTATTATTATTAATATTGCTTTATTATTATTATTATTAGTTTTTTTATATTATTTTGTATTATTTGGATTATTTAAGCTAAAAATTGCTGTGGTAGTCTATGGATACTTCCTCGTGGAATGAATAAAAAAAATATAAGATAGCTTTTGTTTGGCAAGATATGGGAGAAAACAATTCTCAAGAAATAAAAATGTAATATCAAAGATTACGTAACACTTCATAACACTATGATTTTCATCTTTTTATTGTGGTTTGACTTCTTTTTTGTAAATCATTAAATAAAAGTATAGGCGGCAGAAAGAAAAACGATAGAATGGTAATAAAATTTTAAAAACCTGCAAACGGAAGCTGATGTCTGTATGGTTATATTTACAGTCCAGGTGTTTAAAACTTACTTAAAAGACCTGAAATAATAAAGCATATGGTGTGGAAATTTAAGTTGACTTCTCAGACGTATCGTAAATTATTATTATAAGATAATGGTTTAATATTTTTATATATTAAGTCATTTTTATTTTCAAAGATCTGACATTTGCTATCCTATATTACATTTTAATTTGCTGTTAATAACATCCCACTTAGCAAACATATTAAGTTTTAAGTGCCAGGCTTTCTATAAGTAAATGTTTAAAAATCTCTTATATCGCATTAGAAATTTTATATATGATTATCAAGTAGATATAATGTTGCTAAGACATCAATATGTGCGACTTCGATCATATATAAAAATAATAAAGTGATTATATTTAAGTTATTGTTGTTTTAACAGGACTGGTAGTTTATGAATGATTAACGATTAGGTTAAATTGAAGTAAACTCACTAGTTGCTAAGAAACAAAGTAAATCGTAGAAAAAATAAATTATTTATTCATTTTACAGTCACGATCGATCGGCTGTGTATAAAGTAAGCTACAAAACATAAATTACAACTTAAAAAATAATGTGTGAATGATGTCGTACTCATGAAAGAAAATCAGCGTACAACAGCAAGAAAATGTTGTACGATCAAACAAATAAAAGAGTGTTTTACTTTGTTTTGCTACGTATATTATTTCCAATATATAATGAGTGAAAACCAAATCAAAATGGTTTTGACAAATCAGAACACTCAAATTTTCAAAAATTGATAACTCTGGAACAGCTTGTCCATTTTTGATAATTTTTTGCATGATGACGGAATATCTTAAAATATAGATGCATCAAATTCATTATTTTAGCGATTGCCTATTGAAATAATTTTTTCATTGGGCTAGATCCAAAATCAGTAAAGTTTCGCCTTTTTTGATATTTATCTGACATTTTCGCGCTGTAAAATTTAATTTTCACTATTTACCACAAATTCATTCAGCAGTCTCTTTCATGTGTCATAGCATGTTAGTTTTCTTGAATGCAAAATTAAGCAGTTAGGTTTTATTGGAACCCATCAAAACCAAGAGTGTCCTATGAATTCTTTAATGTTAGATCATCTGTTTTTTGTCTGTCCATTCGTCTGTAACGTCCTCTGTCTGGAACCATTTGTTAATTTTTTTTCTCATTTTTTTACATTTTTGCCAAAAAACAAATTGTTTTTCAAAATTTTTTGGTTTAATTTTTTATTTATAATGTTTTGTTTTTATTTCTTTTCAGTGCTTGTGATGAGCAATATTAACCTGAATTCTTCTGATGCAAGTCAACAAAAATTACTGAAAGATGCCGTTAACCCTACCCTTAGAAATATTGACACACTTGTTGCTAAAAGATACACTCAGCAAACTGCAAGCAGTGCAATCACACCTATTTTAAGAGATCATGGAAAAATCATCAGTAAAAGGGATACTACGAGTGATTATATTAATGCCTTTGTAATCCCCTCATACCAGCAATATTCATATTATCCTCAAAGTTCTATGCCCGCATATTCAGTTTTACAGCAACAGCAGCGTCGCCAAAATATTGAGAGTAGCGAAAATTTTGTAAACATGAATAAACATGAATTTAATGCGAATCCAAATATATCTTCTATGGTGAATACTTTTCAGCAAAGTAATCAGCCTCAAACAAATTCTGCATTTCCTTATATACAACCTGTTATGGCCCCTTTTGTTCAAAATGCCCAGTCTAGCAGTTTACTGTTTAATAGTATGCCCAGTCAATCACCACTAGTTAATTTACAACAGCCTATGTACTCTCCATATCCAGCAAATCTCAACAGTTTTTATAATAATATGCAATCTGTTCAACATGGTGTCAACCAAAAGATGTTTTCTAATACCCGATGGGATTCATTAAATCCTACATACAGATCAAACGAACAGAATAAAAATATGATAGCAAATCCTACTTCTATTATGGAGAGCTTGATGGTGGCATATAACAACAATAACATCAAGAAGATTGACAAGGTTCGAAAACAACAGAAATCTATTGACGAAGGAGTTTTAGATATTAATGCAGATCGGCGATCTTTATATAAGAAAAATAAAAAGAGATTAAATAAGATTGTCATAGACGATCAAAAGAAAAAATCAAAAATAGAAAAACCAATAAAAAAATCAAAGATCAAGCAATTGAAGAAGAAATCTAAAAGAAAAAATTTTAAAATAAAACCAAATAATCATAGGAGGAATGAAATTAACCATGTGTTTATAGAGGATAATTTTGATGTTGATGATATCCAAAGTGTGCCTATACATCAAAGAAATGATAAAGTAAAATCAAGCACTCGCCATAAAATATTTAGTAAGTATAGCGATACAAATAATAAATCGCAAAGCAAAGAGGCAAAAAAAGTTGTAACAAATGATAAGCGAATGGCATCAAATACGACAAATAAAAAGTTATTTGAAGAAAATCCCATAAATTCAAGTAGTCATCAAATAGACCAAATAGATTTATCGAATCTTGTGAACCTCATGAATGTATCAAGAATAAAAGATAAATTTTTAACGTCAGTCATGAGAAATCTAATGGAAAGCCAACAGGTAAAAGATAAAGCAATAATTTCAAACATGACAAATTATCTGAAGAAGTTGCAATCAAGCAATCAATTTTTAAGTTCAAATATGTCAGATCTGATGAGTGATTTGCACATGCAAAATCAATTTGCTAATAATCTATCAAAGGACAAAGAGATTCAAGAGAATTTTTTAACTTTAGCTTTTAAAAATCTTTCAGATACTCAGGAAGATTCTTTAGTAACACCAGGCTTTAACAATCTTACAAAGAGCCTAAAAAATACACTTATTACATCTGAGATTAAAAACCGCTCACATGAAGAGACAGAGAGAAAAAATGATACTCAGGGGCAAAATCATACCAAGTACATAAAAGAAATTTTAAATGACACCATGATAAACAAACATGAAAATGTTTATAGGTTTGAAAAAAATTATACAACAATTCTTATACCTGAAACATCAGAAGATTCCTTCACTGCCTTTAATGAAAATGATATATCAACTACTGAGACTTTTAATGAAACTACAAAGAAAAAATTTCTGGACTCAGATATTTTCAGTGAACGTTTGAGCACAGGACGGCCAAATATTACAGGATTGAATATTCATCCAAATGGTACAGCTGAGGACGTGAAAAATAATACAGTAAGGCAATTTGATAGTATAAATATATTGCATAATAAGAATAAAACTTCTGGACGTATAACAAATGATGCTGAACCTAACCAAAACAAAACAATAGGCAAAACTTTGAAATTATTCAATCAATCAAATAGTGATGTGTCAATTGAATCTAAAGCTTTGAAAAATAATGGTGAAATAAATATTAAAAATAACATAAGTCAAAGTGGCGCTGCATTATTTGACCACAATGTTCATCCCAAAGTTTCTTCAAAATACAATTCAGAAATAAATTTTACCAATGTAACTTTGAAGCAATCATATGATATGTTGGCTGCTAAATCGAAAAAAGGTTTTTATGCTTCTAGCTATTACCCAACACCAAAAATAGCTAGGCAAACCTTTGAGAAGCCACCAAGAATTATTTATCAGTCAATCTATCCAACTATTAAGATAGACTATAACAGCTTGCTTTTGCGCAAAACAACAACAACAGGTAAAAAAGTCTTAAATGAAGAAAATAAGTTTTCATATTTTGACGGTAAGGTACCAATAGTTAGTCACTTGGAAAAACACGATAATAATATTACATCAAAAAATGTTACGATAACAGAAGATGACTTTTACGATGCTGTGCCTTTGAATAAATCTAAAAATACAACGGCTACCGAAGGTTCGAATCAAATAAAAAATGCTGAAGATACGCGCTCTCGAAATTCCAATACAAGTAATGGTAGCAGTAATAAGTTAGACAATAAAACTATGGCTACAGAGAACAAAAAGGTTGTTAATGAAAAAGTTCCTATGCCTATAGAAGATAAAAAACCACAAACAATAAAAATAATGACACAGTCTGAACAACCAATGAAATTCTTGAACGAAACTAAACAACCAATCAAAACTTTGCATATGATTAAGGAACAAATGAAAAGTTTAAATGAAACTGAGCAATCAATAGAGACTTTGAACAAAACTAAAATTGTTTCAAATTCATCACATATTTTTACAGAAATCAAGGGTGGAAAAAACTTAAATAATGACACTAAAAATATGAATACTAAAGAAAGTGGTAAAAAGGAGGAAGGTTCTAGTATCGTATTTAAAACAAATATGACAGGAAGGGACACAACTGTTGATGCTTTGTATAATACCTCTTTGTTAAACAACACAAACAAAAAGCACAGTAATAAAACGATGGCAAATAAAAAACAAATTAACACTTATGATATAGCATCTTACAGTGGAAAAAATATAACTATAGTGGAGAATAAGGCTAAGAAAAATTCTTCAATGCATAATTTAAAAAAACACGTCATCAAAAAAAATATAACAGTACACGATAAAAGTGAAATTACTAATATAAAGCAGCAAGTCAATGAAAATCATTTCAGTAATAATTCTAATGTAAGAAAACATGAAAACCTACTTTTAAATCCTCACAGGAAACCGCTAGTTTTTAAAAATCTCACAAGCTTATACACTAAGAAAATGAAAAAATTAAATTATTTAGATAATAAACTGTTTCAAATTGACAATTCGTTCAAACAAAAAAATAAGAAAAGTCATAAACACTCAAAGCTGAATAAGAAGGAGAAAGCTCTTAAACTTTCAATAGATAAACTCCATAAAGAAATTAAGGAAATCGAAAATGGTGAAGAAAATGAAATTGATATTGTTAAGAAATCTCGTCCAAATAATAATGCATTGCAGAAAAGTGAAGAAAATGAGTCTTCTGAATTCGATATCAACGACTTACATGATTTATTCTACGGTGCTGAAAAGGTAAAAATTGTTACCTAGAATGAAGTAAAGCCATTCCAAAACAAAATCTTATTAGATATGTAGTTCATTTTATCATCTTTTGCTTTATTATATTTCATTGTTAAGTTGAAGAGATAGATACTGAAAGCTCTTTGGGGTTACTATTACTTTGAAGTACGCAAATATTTGTTATTAAACAACATCCGCTGTACAATATAACATGCTGTATTGTATCGTTTCTTGTGTTTGTATTTGGATTAAGTGAAGTTTAATTGCCACCAAAAACATTATTGGTACTCCTGGAATTATCTCATTATTTGCATAAATTTTGCTAAAGTACGTTCTAGAGTAGCTCTCAAGTAATTTTTCAGCCAATAATAATTCTCTTTCTCAATTCATTTTTTCTTTTTATTTAAATATTTAATGTTAAATATAAAGTATCATTCTTTGAGTATGTAGAGGTATGCTCACTGTGCTGCAATTTTATTATAAGGTAATTTTTGGAACCAAAATATACCTATTTGTTAGTATTGACTTATTTCAACGATGATCATAAATTTAGTGTTTGTCTCAAATTTGAGTTTTGCAGCTAAGGTTAGATCTAGGTTTATCAAAAGCAGAGAGGGTATTGTTGCGATTCATCAATATACTGGAACTTATGTTTAAATATATTAAATACAATTGGCAAGGGATAGATAGTTTTTGAAGGATGATTTTAGATGATGATGTAAGATGAAGTTGTCCAATACTTGGTTATTAGATTAACAGTGTCCAGCAGGTCTTTTACTAAATGTATAAAATAAATCTTTAGTAACTTTAGTATCTTTATCAACATTTATTATTATTATCATATTTTTACCTAAAATGGCCAGAAGAAGAGAACAGTTTAGCAAAAAGATGTATTTTTATTTCCTGAAAATTTAATCTATCAACTGGGGTGCTAGAAAGTTATTTTCATGTTAAAAATTTTGAGAATTGCCTTTTGAAGAATAATTCTTTTTTGTCTTTTGTTGTTTTTCAATGTTTGAGTCATAAGATTTCAGCTTTGTCTATTAGATTAAAAAAAAGAATATCCATAGTGAGAGTTTGGACACACTTAAGTGAACATGCTAGTTGTAAGCTGTGTTCTGTGTTTATCTATGCTATACGCGAGAAAGAAGGAAGTTATTCTGCAAAATACGCCAAGCTAAATGTTTCATCAACAATAAATTTTTTGTTTAAATTTGGTTAAAAAATTCAATGGTTGCCTAGACGATGAGTGAAGGCTCTAGGAGTTAAATTAAACAGAGAATGACAAAATATTTTATATTTTTGATCTGATTGACATGATTGACAACTCATAAAGCCTAATCTCAAAAAAGCTCCCACCTACTAAAATTATTTTGGTAAACAAGTCTCTAATAGAATTTTTTAGAGTAACAGAAGAAATAACCTGCAAAAATAATTTTAAGATATGCCTAATAAAACTAATGTTATTGTACAATCAATTTTTTGTATTTTGTTTTAGCAATATTCTGAAGACAATGAGGGGAACAAGGAGCAAATGGGTTATCGCCGTGGTCACCATAATGATGATAGTTTAGAAAACATCAAACAGATTGTCTCGATGTATAAAAATTCAGTACCTCACCACTTGTCAGATATTCCTAATTTTGTGAAGCTTGAACAAAACAAAGACAAGAAAAAGAATGAGAAGAAGTTATTTCTGGTAAAAAATAATAAACTGCAGGTTGAAATGGAAATAAGACCTGATAATAAAAACAATAAAATTTCATTTGAAACGCAAGGAATTGAGAGCATATCAAACAATCGAAAACCACATAAAAATATTTCTTTAAGAAGTAAAGATAAACTTTTATCCAATTTTTCAGATGTTGAAAACATGTTGAATAATCTATTATATTCTAGGCATCGTAGTCATTCAAAACATCCTATTATGACTTTGGAGGAGCTTGAAAAGCATGACAATGATTTATTGCATAAAGTATTCAAAATCCTCAAAGTACGTGGGGTATTGTCTAGTGATATCGAAGATGAACATGACATTGTAATTGGGAACAAAAATTACAATAATATTTTGCAAAAGTTTGACACTTTTTTAAAGAATTCAAAAAAACAAAAAATTTCAGATGACAGGAAAGATTATGCTAATAATAATCATATTGATGGACAAAATCATAATGAATTAGAAAGTGATCACGAGAATTTCCTCGAAACTATGACAGTTGGCCAAAAAAAGAATATTCTTGATAAAACGTACATTGATATTGCAACAGAATCAGACCCTTTTGATATAGTTCAAACAAATAAGATTGAAGGAGGTCGTAATGCTGAAAAGAAAAATAGACTTGAGCATGGAAATGTGCTTGCGAAAGATGATGCCTTAGTAGTTTCTAATGAGACTTCTGAGCCAATCGATGATGCACTTAAGAAAGTAACAATGAATGAACAGCCAGCGGTTGAAAATCAGGATCTTAAACGTGGAAAGAAACATGATATTAATCAAATTAGATTTCATGGCCTCAATCAACGTAAAACTGTCTTTAATGATTCTTTTGTGGACATCTATAAGCGAACATTTATTCCAGAAACGTCTGATGATAGTTATAATCTTTATAAGAATGTATCCATTGAGCCTTTAGACGATTCCTTCAATGTAGATATGTCTTCATTAAATTATAATAGCTCTCCAATAATACTTCTAAATCAACCCCTGAATGATATGAGAAACAAAGCTAAGCATTCAATAAATGCTAATAAATATTTAAATAAGAAAAAGTTAAAAATAACGGATGAAACTCAATACAAGGCAACGCATACAACAGTTCACAAAAATAATAATCTTAGTAGTCATGGATACAAAAACGTAGGTTACTACCATTATAGTAAGTTTAGTGACCATCATAAAAGTTTGAGTAACAGTCATAGCAGTGTCCACAATCATCATGGAAGTCTTTATAGCCCCTTAAACAACAGTGGTGATATTACTCAGGATAAAGGCAGTCAAGTTGGTTATAAGAATCAAAGAGGTGGCAGTAATTACGGCAACGGTAGTGGCAGTAACTATAGCAATAGCAGCAACAACAGTAGCAGTGAAAAAATCAACAATAATACTCAAAGAATCTTACCCATTTTTGAATCGATTCATCCAATATTTTATGCAAACAATACCGACATGAAAATGGTGGGTGATGCTTTATATAAGCAGAGTAATAACAAAACAAATTTGAAATTTGGTGAACGACTTGGTAATTTAACTTATAAAACTCCTTTGGAAAAATCTATAAAGCAGTATTTAGCATTTGAAGCAAAACAACAGCAAAATGTGAAAAAAGTGAGAGTTAACTCTCAGAGATTATCTAAAAATACTTTTGCTGGAAATATGAAGATAAGCAAAAGTAAAATGGGTTCTGTTCCTATTCAATCTGGAACTTATAATCCAGCTCTAACAAATTTGAAAATTATCAGTGGAGAAATCAACAATTTTGAAAATATACTTGATGATCCTGTTTACAATGGTGAAACTGATAAAATTGAAGTTAAAAACTTCAGAAATATTAAAAGAAAAATTAATAAGTTAACAAACTTGGCCAATACTTCTTTTGAAAATATGAAAAATTCTTCGATAGCAAATTTTATTAATTTTGCTCAAAATAGAGTGAGCAAAAATCCAAAAATCACAAACAATGCTGTTGAGAATCCAGGTAAACGCGCAAAACAGCTAGATCCATCGAGGTTGGATCTTGTTGGTAGATCTGAAGAACTCAAAGAAATCATTGAAGTTCCTAAAAAATATTTTTTATCAGAAGTTCTTAAAGATGTTAAAGTAGTAAAAGGTAATTCTTCTATATCTGTACACGAATCATCAAGGTAAGTCGACACCAGCTTTTATGAAAATGATTTTTTTGCACAAAGAGCAGGTTAAAAACTGACAAGAAACAAAAAAATTTATAAAAAATTGAACTCTTGGGAAGTAAACTTCACTTTAATAAAAGTATTCACATTTAATGTACGCGTGTACGTATGTACGTATGTATGCGTGTAGTTATGTTCACATGTACACATGTACACATGTGTATGTGTGTGTGTATGAATGTGTATACATGTGTGTATGCTTGTGTGTGTGTTTGTGTGTGTGTGTGTGCAAGTGTGCGTGTTTACATGTGTGCTTATATATGTGTGTGCATGCATGCATGTGTGCGTGTATGCATGGTGACAACTGGAAGTTTACCATTTTCTTTTATGCTCCAAAATACCTTTGAAAGCTACGTACTATTTTTGTGTTTATAGAGATTTAACGACTATTTGTGATTTGTGTATGTTACTTTTACCTATGTGTGGTTTATTTTCGTATTTGGTTACTTGATAAACGACATTGTTTTTGTAAACAGTTTTCATCTATGGGCCATCTGGATAAATGGCATTTTATATTAACGAGGAATGCCTAAATAAAATTCAAAAAAATTTAAATGATTTTGTTCTTAAACTATCTTGATATGTTAATACTAAGCTTTTTAATCATTTTGTGGTTAAATTTCTTTAGAACTATTAGTTACTAGTGCTTGCTTATAATCTT
>JAUZNK010037812.1:0-17688 GCA_035046665.1 Euphysa ruthae
CGTGTGTGTATGTATGTATATTGTTTTTTTTTTAGCTTTTAATCATAAAAATGTCAAAAAGAAGATTTATTGAAGATAAAGTTAATTTTATTTTAAAACCTGATTTTCATTGGAACATGTGTATATACTATATATTACAATTAAAAAACAAAACTTTCCTGGAAATTTTTCAAGAAAAAAATCATAACGCCTTACGAAAAACTGCCGACAAACATTAACAAATTTAAAGAAATAGATTGTCTACCTACGGAGTTATGAATTACCGAGAACAACTGTGACTTTTTGGCTAATTTATTCTCTCAAAACAATGCAAAACTACATAAAAGTTGTCGTATTAAGTTCGGTGATCTAAAGAGAGGGCAGGAAAAAAAAAAAAAAAACTGACAAAGCTTCTGTTATTGCTGAGAAGTCTAGCAAAGAGTTCGACGACACCCCAGCAACATCTAGTAAAAACAGTTCAAAGAGACAGTCAACTTCTGAAAATTCTAGAGAGTTGTGTTTCTTATGTGGAGTTGGTGAAATGCTGCATAAAATTTCAACTTTTCAAGTAGAAAAGAAGGTTAGTAAATTTGCGAAACTTTTTGATGACAACTTTTTATTTAGCAAACTTAGTTTTGGAGACTTAATAGCCTAATATGCTATGTACCGTGCCAACTGTCTTGCAACACTTCATATAAAAGCTTCATAAAAAGAAAGTGACGAAACGTACATTGGAATTAATCTCCATGAAGTAATCTCTCACACGGAGCAAAAATCGAAAGATATTTTTAATTATGTGTTTAAACTGGTTGATTTAGCGGAACTTTACGCATTAGTCTCTTAGAGCTTGTTGGTAAAGTACCAGAAAGAATTCACTCAACCAAATTTAAAAAAACAGACCCTAAGCACACTTCAAAAACTTAAATGTGTAGAAAGACGGCAAATGCACATACCTTGCATTTGATGACATTGAAAATGTTTTAAAGTCAGCCTACAGCAAAAACTTTGATGACGATGCATTTATATTTTCGAAGGTAGCAGAGATTTTAAAAAAAGATATTTTGAGTAAAAACTATGAGAAGTTTAATGGACTTTTCGATTCAGACTGTCAGAAAAACAAGTTTGGGGAACAATGATTTTTGGGGAACATCATAAAGAAAAAAAAGTTGTATGCTCGCTCTCTTAAAAAGAGATTTATTCACTACGGCACCTTTAGTTAGCATTGATCACAATCCCAGCTCTACCACAGCAACTGGTTCGTTTCATGGAACAGCGGTTTCATTATTCAAACCTCTCACTGAAGAAAACTGTGAAATTGATCAACTAACAAAGGTGCCTTTTTCTAAAAGTAGAAAGCTCGAGAATTTACCAAGTAGTTTTGCTGATGTGAAACCTGTGCACTTGTTCAAAAAAGAACCGGAACTTGCTGACTACGCTGTGTTGTGTTGCGAAGTACCAGCTTTTGTTATCGATGAGATAAAGAAAGAACAAAGGTAATTTTCTGTTTTTTACTGTTTACAAGAATTGTCATTTTGCTTATGTTTCTAATTATGCCTTTTCTTTTCTTTTTGTTTATGTCGGTTTTATGTTTTTTATGGAACCTTTTATAAAAAAAGCAAGTAAAGTTCAATTATTTTCCACCCTTTATCACCAGATTGACAGTACTTGGAAGTACATGAATTGTATAGATTGTATATTATAAATTTAACATGCGCAAAACGATTGTTTATTTCTATTTTTTAAGCACTATCATTTTATAAAGAGTGTTTCTTTATTAAAATGCGAAAAATTTCATTCTATTACATTTAATTTATTTACGCAGGCAATGTTCCAATTTTTCATAAACCCTTAATTAATTATTGGACTGGGTCTTGATTTAAATGACTTGAAGATAAACATAACTTTTTATTTTTAGCTGTTTGGGGTACGTTGAGACACTAGTAAAAACAGAAAAAAAATCACGTGACGCTTCATGGTGAGCTTTTCATGCAGCTAACGAGACTAAAGACAGAACAGCAGGCAAGCCAGTTTTACTACTCTTTAGGGAAGACTTAAAACCAGTTGCTATGATAAGGCATGTTATGGATGTTATCAAACAAGCTGTTAATCGTATAAATCCTGGCCAAATTCCAGTTATCAGCTTTTTTTTTGCTATCTCAAAACAAGTGCAAAGGAATTGGAAGGAAGTTTACGGGGAAAATAAGTTTGTTGCCATGATGGGTTCTTTACATGTGGAAATGACCGCTCTAAAAGCATTGGGAAATTTATAATTATTACTTTGACTTTGATCAGGTATGATCACAAACCAAGTTATTTATAAAAACTTAGACGACAGCATCAAACTTAGTTAAGAAAAAATACACTGGTATGTGCAAAACAACATGATGCGTTGCATGACTGCATGCATATACTTTGATATATACGTTGTATCAAATGTTGTGTTATATTAATTACAATATTATTGGATTTATCAGGAAAGCAATTTCTGTTGTTTTCTAAATAGTAACATTTGACTTTATAGGTAATTGGTTTTAAGATTCGGTTTGGTGGAATACTTTAGCAAATACTGAGATAGCCTCTGCTGAAGTTGCACAATCGTTCATTCATGCATATCTCGTTTCAAAGACACGAAGATTACACCAATTTACTGCTACGGCATCATTTATTTTGATGAAGGATGAAGGATCAAAACCTATGTTGTTTCTAGTAATGTTCTGATGTCATTTGACTTATGGAGGAAAAACGTCAAAAACTTTGAGCTTCCAACAAAGCGTGCTTCTTTTTGTTAAATCAATACGCTCAGATGGCTTCAAACTTTACATAAATTCAATCCGGAATCTTCTTTCTTGGCAATTTGCTCTAGATCGTGTCCATTATGATCGCTAGTTAACAATACATATCGCTTGTTGAAACTAAACAAATCTTGTCTCGATGTAGCTGAAAAGTTTTTAGATGGAAAATTTGTTTTTTCAAAATCGAGAAACAGAGTCTTTGTATTTTCACACACTGACAGGTTGCGATCAAGTTTCATTATTTTCTGGAAAAGGGAAGATAGTGGTATGGAAAACCTGGAGCATGTTCGATGAAATTTCAGATAGTTTTGAGGGGCTAACAAAAGAACCAACTTTAGACAATTTAATTAGCAGTTTTCAAGATCTTTCAAGATTTATAATCTTTATTTATGATCGGGCAAGCACTTTTTTTGACACCAACGATGCAAGAAAAATTATTAAAAGTCATTCCTCCTACCAAAGATGCCCTACTTCAACACATTAAAAGACCAGTTTATCAAGCATGTTTTTGTTGGGGTCGATCACTTCAGAAAAGTTTAGAACTTCCAGATACGTCAAACTGGGGTTAGTAGTTAATCCTAACAAAAGGGTACGAATTTGAGTGGACGACGCTGCTAGAGGCATCAAAAGCATGCCATGAACTAATTTGTTGTGGGTGTAATCGAGATAAAGCTTGTAAAGGTAGATGCAAGTGTTAAAATCTGGTCTCAAGTGCACTGCTTTGTGTAAATGTAAAGGAGATTGTGAACACTATTTATTTATAGTTTTACTTTTATTTGTGTTTAAAGGTTATAACTTAAGTGTAAATTTTCGCATTTCTTCACATAGAATCAAGTTAAAAAAAACATTGCAGATTTTAAATCGTACATTTTCAAATCGAAGTCTTTTATTAAAGTTTGTTTTACTTAAAATTTCATTTCCAATTGTAGGTTTGGTGAAATTGAATTTTTGCACTGCCAGCAATTTTTACGGTCAGAAAATTATACAGAAAATGAGCATCCAGAGTGAGTCCCAGTGGATTTTAAATTAATAGCATCTAAAGATTAAACACACCAAATTTCATGTATTTAACTGTAAAAGAAAAATTTTTAGATATATAAATTATAATAAAATGTAATTAATAAAACATAATTAATAAATATAGTTAATAAAATATAATTAATAAAACATAATTAATTAATAAAACATAATTATTAAAAGTAATAAATATGCAGAAAGCAAAAAATGGAAGCAGATAAGATATTTTCTGTTTGGGGTTTTTCTGAAAGGTATTTTTTGGTTCAAAAACAAAGTAAGTCATGCAGTCAGAGTTTTAAAGAAAAAAAGGACAAATTTGGGAAATATATACGGCTAGATTAGCTGACATATATAACTATATATAGGCATCTAATTAAGCCAAATTTTAAATGAGCTTATCAAAATCCAAAGTCTCCACATTTGCAATAAGAATTATTGGATCTACTTTAGTAAAAAAAAATTGATAACAGTTATTTGTGAATCTTTTTCTTTCTAATTTTTTTGTTTTAATAACTCCCCATAATTAAATCTTTTAATACCCTTGCAATATAATTTTTATGAAAAAATTTTTTAAAAAAATTACTAAAATCAGAGCCTAACCTCCATGAAAAGTGTTAAAAAGAAATTAGGTGGTATATTTCTCATTATTGTATTTGAAATATATAATATTATCAAGAGAAATAACAATTAATAAATAAACAAAAAGGAGAATGAAAACTGCACTTGTCTTCGTCTGATGTGGCTGATAATTGCTGGAACACTAATTTGCAATAAAATTTTTTAAAAATGTTTTATATCCTAAGACAAAATTTTATTCAAGGTTAATTCCAAAAATAAAACAACTTTTACTCCCGAAAATACGCTAACGAGAAACAAGACAGTCTAAAAAGTTCATAAATAAAATTTCAGATGAGTGGCCTGAAGAATTTTATTCGATCGTTTATTGATTCAATTTTGATAAAAATTTCATTTAGAAAGCAGTATGACAGTTGTGAACTGTTAACAAAAGAAATAAAAGAAGAAGAGCATAATACATATTTAGAAAAGAAAGTATGTGATGAAGAATTCTCAGAAGAAATTCTATCAAATACAAGAAAGAAGCATGAAAAAAAACGAGATTGGACTGAAGACGAAGTTGAAATTCTAATAGAAGAATGGTCCCGTAAAGATCTTTTATTCAATATTAAAAATCCTTTGTATTTCAACAAAAACGAACGATTTAAAGCCATTAGTATTATTCGGAATAATTTAGAAGCACGAGGGATTGTTGCTACAGATGCTACAGTAGGCGAAAAAATTCAGAACCTCCGATCTTATTATGGAGCGCAACGTCGTTTAGCTGAAATTTCCAAACATAGTAGTCACGGTGAGTCTGAAGACGACATGTTTGTTAGTCGTTGGAAATATTATAACGCACTCTCTTTTTTAAGTGAAAACATTGTAACAAGAAAAATACGGGGATCGACCACTGCTGATAAAAAGCATCGTACTTGTAATAATTCCATTTATATGCAGAAAAATACTTTAGCGAGCTCCATTCAAAAAATTAAATCTGCACAAATAAAGAATGGTAAAAGGGAAATGTCGTCAGCTTTAGACGAGTCATTAGGCGCGTCAATATTTAATAATAACAATACCTCAGCAACAACTGTAGCTGATAAAACTGAAGATGAGGTCTTTGCAGAATTGTTAGTGAAGATGTTGAAAGGGATACCAGAAGACGAAAAGGCAATGCTAAAACTAGAAATTCAACAGAAAGTAATTAACATAAAATATAGACAGATGTAAAATGAGCTTAGCTGTTAACCAAACAAAGCTGTAATTATAACACGTAACTTGAGTCATGAAAGTGATTATAAATAATTATTTTTCCTCTATCTTTTGGAGAAAGTCAAAGTTATAATTGGGTTGATCTCGACGTTAGCAGGTTTTGAGACGCTTAGATATAAAAATTGAAATGAATCTTTAAATCAATAAAGCTTTCTAGCCTCATAGTTTGAATGACATAACAGGTCAAGTTATTTCAAAGTTTAAATAGCAATCAAAATTCCAATAAGAAATGCTCTTACTTAGGGCTTGTTTACTTAAGCTTAGAACACGTAAATAGCGTCAATAAAGTTTCAGGTTTTGATTAGTGAAGAAACACTTTTTATACTTATTTAAAAGTTTCTATTGAAAGTTTTAAACATACTTCATGTGACAAATTTTACATTAAATTTTAAAATCAGAATAATAATGGCTTTAGATGATGGAGAACAGTGAATCTTTAGATCAGCGGTATTTAACCAGTAAGTTTATTGCACTTTATGTGCACCAAAAACCCTCCATTTCATTTTTTCCTTCTTATTTTACCTGTTATGGCATAAATTTCAAGAGAAAGTATTTGAGGAGCATAAAGTAAACAATATTTAAAATTTATTATATACCGTAATATAACGCACTCCCAGAAAAATCATGATAAGATTAAATGGCGATAGTTAACCCTTAAACTGTTACCATCCTTTTTTAAATTTAACAATTTGAAAAATATTCTTAAGGATACCTGCTTTGTTTCGATAAAATGGGGCTAACTTCTCCGGAAAATAATTAGGGCTCTAACGCGCTTTATTTGCAATGTGACTTTGCAATCAAAATTGCACCAAAAGCATTTTTAAAAACAAATTGGTCATAATTTATGATAATTTATGCTGATTTCTTTAGGTTAGGAAGGAATTTGCACCCTAACCTCACCATAAACGTATTAAAGTTAATTCTCCAGCTTGACTTTTCTAATTTTTATTGCACCTAACTTTTTAAACTTTTATATGTCGTGCTGAATAATACCTCTATATTCTGCTACAAAAAATTCTTAATACTGTAATAATTAAGTAGTGCAAAATCCTCTATCAAATGCCTGTTGATTTCTATTATAATCGGTTTCTTAAAGTTTTCTATAGTAATTCCTTCATTACTTCCAATTTTTTTGGGTTAGGTTTTCAGACCCTTTGATGCTATATGCATTTGCTTGATTATTTTGGTCATGTTTTTTTTTTTTTTTTTTTTTTTTAATCTGTTTGGAAATATGATTAAAGTAAGTTTGCCTGAATCATTACAAAAAAACGCGAGAAAAGTTTTTTGAAATTACGTTCATTCAGACAAAGAGAATCTAAATTTCTTGTTCAAGTTTATTTAAAGCCTTTTTCTGAGTTTATATATCTTTGCCAAAATATTATCGCAGCTCTGGCTGTAGCTTCAACGCAAAAGACTCAAGATAATAGTTTTGACAATCCCTACGTTATCAACATACTCAATAGGTCTAAATAATATTTTTATTATAAAATAAATTCATTTTCACGATGTTATCAAATGTTTACAATTTTTACTCTCCGCAAATATTTTTTTTAAAAATAAACTAACTATTAAAAGCCTCATTGAAATACGCTATTTGATGTCAGCATGTTTCTTTTTTAAACAATCAATATAGAGAAAAAACATTTCATACAGTTTAAAGACAAGCTTATATATATATGCAGTTTTTCTTTTCAGAATTGATACATCTTTATTAAAGTTTTAAAATTCTTCTTTAAAATGTGTTTTATTATGTTTTATCTTCACCTCAGTGCAATCTATATGAAAATATACTCACGCTAAAATTTGTCCCCTCATCATAAACATTAGAAAGTAAGCCTCACGTTATGAAAGTGTGTAATATTACTGTAAGTTAAAACATATATAAAGATTTTATAGAAAAACTTTCTTTTTGTGAGAATTTTCTACCGCCGTCATTAGCACGCTTTAGAAGACTTTTCAACATTATCTTTAAGTATTCAAAGATTTTACCTGTTCGTGCTAAATGTCATTGTGCTGTTTTTCTCCAAGATATCTAGTATTTTTGCCGGCCGATGCGTTATCCGGCTTTAATTGTATCGTATTGTCTTCTAGGAATTAAAGTTATTTTCAGGGGCCGTTAAAAATGTTCCCATCATCATGAGCCCATACTGAAAGTGAAAGTGAATACGTTTCAGTAAGTACTGAAGCGTGACATTATTGAATACTTCAACACTACTTGTGTGTATGCTTTGTGTCAAGTGATCGCAATCTTGGCTTAAATCATATAAAAATATCGTTGATATATCGTTTGAAAGATCGTTTGAAATAAAAAATATAAAAAAGAGTTTAGTACCATAAAATGATATTTTTAATTTAATTTTTATTTGATTCAACTCTTTTACGATGTCTACAAGGCTTAAATCATAGTAATTGACAACAGAAATTAACGCATCATAGGCGTCTGAACCTTCTTTATGTTACGGTTTGGTTCTTTGTTCCTCTTTTGAAATTTGGTCGTGACAAGATCTTTAAAGTTTTTTGCATTCTCCCCAACTATGTTTTGTTTACCGTGTATAAGATAACTGACGTGAATTTCTCGTATAATAACTCAGGGTCGCCTTCGTATGTCTGAATACACCACCAAAAGTGATTTACAATGGATGGCATCCACTTGCATAAAACTTCACACGACTTTTTTTTGGAAACTTTGTAGATTTTTTTTTAAAGGGTTTACACAAATACCAAGCATCAAATTCATGTTTTGTTTTAGAATATATTAAGTGTACGTGGATTAACTTCTCTTATTTGGATACGTCTGTCTGTAGAAATAGTGCCAACCGGTACTTTTTCTTTTATAAATTTGTTTAGCAATTTCTTAAAACTGACCATCTCCATGACATTAGATTTCGCGATTTGCAGTTAGAGGGATGACAGTGGTGTCTACTACTTTATTCGTATATGGATCAATAAATGTCTATGCGCAATACTTTGCAGAATGACCGCGGCTTTCACAGCGTCACCAATAAAAATAACTTTCCTATCTTTGTTTTTAAATTCCTCTTACATTTGGCGTCTTTTAACAGACCAATTTTTACTTACAACAGCGAAAAAAAAAATCTCGAGGTAGTTCGTAAAACGTAGAATTTGAAATAAACTTTAAATCAAGTAACCAAACCAAACGAACCAACTTATTGAATTCAATACCGACAAAATTTATGGCAGCCGTGAGTAGAATGTTACCAGCTCCATTCACATTCCCAACACCTGGTTGCAATTGACATGAAGTCTTACAGTTTTTGGAATGTACAATTAATAGTTTCACCAGGGTTCCGATATTTGCTGCTTCTTTTATTTTCTTCACTTGGAGCACCGCAATTAGGACAGAAATTTAATCATTGGTATAGTTTTGATTCCTTTAAAATAAAGGTTCTTTTACTTTCAGTTTTATTCGACTGCAAGTCACTATCTGGTTCTTCTTCCGTAGAAATAACAAAACGCTTATCTACAGGATCCACATACTCTTCAAGCGATACATTAGAGTTGTTATATTTATATGCCATTGATTGTTTATTTGCAATTCGGTTTATTCAAAAATTCGTTTATTTTCACTAATGTTTTCAACTTTTGATAAAAGGCATTCCATTATATTTTCGCGTGAAGCGATTATCTCAATAGCACCCGATAAGATGTTTTTTGAAATACTCGATTGAAATATGCCGTTACGATTTTTTTTTCTCAAATTTTAAAATGCTACAAGTCATCTTGAAGTTTCTTTCGTTGGTGATGGAAATTGTGTTTTACGATTACTTTTAATTTTGGGGAGTTTTGTTTGAACAGCAACGGATTTTTGATTAAGGATTTGGGTGATAACTGTTGGAAACCTTCTGTATATTATATGAAGAGGGTCGGTTTGAGTCGATTGGTTACGTGTTAGGGAGACATACTCATTTTGAAAGTTAACAAACAAGTCACTTTTATCAATTTCGTGAGGAGAATCAAACGAATAACTTTGTGGAGATTGGTCAATACACGCAACAAAAAAAGTAAAAACAGACATAGCATTGTTGCAAAAATGTAACGAACATGAAAGTTTAAACCTGGAAGGAGATTTTAATTATAAAGTTTTAATGGACCAATTATGATATAGTTTAAAATAAAGTATAAATAGTTCGATTTGAGGTGAATGCTTAAAATAATAAATTACGTCTTTCCAAAAGGCTGCGTGCAAATAACGCAAAACATTACAAAAAGATATTATTTTATGAAGAACATGGAATCATTCAAACAATAAAACCATGTCATAAACTTACGTAAAGCTTACGTAAATCCAGTAATGCTTGCTCGTATCGTACAGTAAATAAATTGAGCATAATTTTTTTTAAGAATAAAACGAACGATGTTTCGAACAAAGTAAAAGATGGACAGGACAAAAACCTGTATAATGGAACTGTTTATTCACGTTATATTTTTAAAAAAGATGTATATAAAAAATGAAATAAAAGTGAAATATAAAAAATGTAAACATAATGATATCCAAATAAATAATTACATTTGGGCGCCCAAAAGTGATCATCGTTGTCAAAATAGACTAGTCTAACATTAATATTTTAATAAATCTGGAAATGTTCAGTTTTTATTCGAGTTTAAAATAATAAATAAATTAATACGGATATTTAAATTCACTACAATGTTGTAATAACGCTTTGAAAGTTAACACAGTTATAAATTAAATACGTCGAAACATTGAAGAACATAACATTCAAAAGGAATAAATGGACAATAAATAAATGAAGATGGGGGAATAGGGGCTTTTATACTCGGAAGTGGAAGGAGCGTAGCCGCCAGTGGCGTCTCCCAAGCATTAGTGTTGCTTTACCCACAAAGTGAAAGAGTTTGCTTCTATCGTAGCGCCTTCCTCGCGTACATAAAAAGTTAGTAAATACTAATGTAGGCCAAGACAGTGTCACATACATAAAAAATTAGCAAATACTATTGTAGGCGTGGACAGTTTCATGTACATAAAAAATTGGCAAAAAAGCCAATACAAGTGAGGATAGTTTCGCGTACATAAACTATTGGAAAAAAACTAATGTAGGGTAAGAATGCGTAATAGCAAGATATATTTGTTTGTGTTTGTGGTTGATGTAAACCCTTGGTGCTGAGGTAGAGCTTAGAGCAGGAAAAGTTAAACTTTTCATGGTGGAAAAGGAAACATCAAAAAACCCAGGAGGGTTCTCTTCGACTAATCACAAGAAGAGTTTTGTACTTGGTAGTAATCAAGAGATAGCATGTAACTTCTTTTGTACATGTAACTTTACACGTCACTTTACATGTAAATTTAGTTAGTTCATAGGTCCGTTTGGTTTTTGTTTTTTTTTTAAAGTTTGATTGACATGTAATTCAACACATCTGATAATCTAAAATATAAAAAATAATTGACGTCAAAACTTATACTTTCTCTTTAAGTTTGACATATCATAAATAACATGATAGTCATGGCTTGTTACTGTCATGATAATTTTTTGAAATTTTATACCTTTTGGTGCAAACCCAGCTTGATGAACTGGGTGTCTGGTACATACGCTGTTGACGAGTTGAAGTGATTGTTTTCTAAAGTGAGCTTCCAGCCCGTTCTAGACATAGTCAAGTGGCTTTTCGGGATCTCTCGTCTCAAAACTCATAGTCCTCTTGCCTTCTTCTTTTATCCTCTAGTAACCCTCTTATTGGAGTGGAGTATGGACGAACAGAGCAAACCTATTACAACCACCATATTTTGAGGTGATATGCAGGACACGGAATTTCTCCGGAGAGTTGTTCAATATTGCCCTGTCGTAGCAACTAGCTTATCCATCCTTAGTTTGAGAAATACCTTCAAGTGGTGCAATAAGTATGTTTTTCTATCCAGATCCTTGCTCTCCTGGTTTCTCCGTTAGAATTAGAAAAACCGGAAGTTCCACGCTCCCCTGGGTCACGTCTAAGACCAGAAAAACCGAGTAGTCCATGTTTTTCTTGGTCACATTTAGGATCAGAGCCACCAAAAGGCACACGCTCAGACGCTTTTCTTTAGGACCAAAAAAACCTTGGTCTCCTTTAGACACAATTCGACCAATTGGGTAAAGTTTGTTTATAGTGCCATCGGGATTAACATCATTTCCAAATATATTCACCCTTTCTTATATCGCGGCTGCGTTTCGGTATATGAGCCCCCACTCTTCGTGTCTAAATTGCAAACACGGGTCGATATAATGTGTTTGAGATAGATCAACTATTGCATGCCTATATTGTTCACTGGTTGCGTCATTTTAGACATCTATAGAGCTAACCATGGAACGTGGTGTAATTTCACAACCTAAGCTGTGGACTGAATTTTTGTCGGCTTGGATCCGATATAGATACATGTAGTCCATTAGTAAACGCTGGCGCAGCGCTTCTCCACTTCCACAACACAATGAGAATCCAGTACTGGAGAATAATGGTACTCTTCTCATGGTGACTCCCATCCCTGATCAGGTGGTCGGAAATACTTCGACCGCTCTGCCTCTTCTATTAGATCATCCACAATGGGAATAGCCAAACATTGTAAGTCATAAATTGCAGGCCTCTGGCTTTGAATGTAATTATGATTTTGCAATACGCTGGTTAGTCCGGCTGGTAAGTACAAAGTTATTGCTCTTCATATTGTGACTATGTGTTGAGTGGGAGGTCCATGATGAGCGTTGTTTTGCACATTGTCTGTCCACATATGAGAACCCTCTCTAAATGCGTTGGTAGGCAAGTATCTAGTTCCTGGTTCTTCATATAAATCTATTTATACAATCTATTATATATACGTTAACATAGTGGGTTTAAATAAGTACCAATGCATTCATTGTATCGGTATCTTAATAACAAGAAAAAAGCGTTTCAGCGTTAGGCACCCTTAGAGGATCAATTGCAATTTGCTTATTGGTACTATTACCTATGTTGGTACCAACGAGGAAGACTAGTCATCGTAGTTTGAATATCATCCTAATCTCAGTATTCACCGTCGTCTTGCAAGTCCATGGCATTAAGAAACTGATCATCGCACTTGTCTCGGACATTATATGATAGGCGTTGTGATTTGAACCATCCACTTGAGTAATGCCCTTTAATTAGGCTGTAGCACCACCAATAGAGTGAGTGGCTTTGTGGTATTCCATATCTAGACTTCCAGCTCTTTCGCATCATCCCACTTTAGCTAAGTTTTCTCTTTGAATGCTTCACCAATGGCTCTGGATGCGAACAATTATCTCTATAGCGAACCATCGCTCCCCAAAACAGCCTGGCCATACAGTCAGATTCCTGTGGTTGAGGGAATGGTCCTAACTGCAAATGCAATCATTATCACCTTCGTTTTTTTTCAATGGTCTTTTGTGATAGTCTTGTATTTTCCACTATCCCATACGGTGTTACCCACAACATTCTCAGTAATCAACTTAACATTTGGGATACTCTCGAGAGCGAAAATACTCTTATTTGAACAACCTGTACTTGCAAGCCTCTTGTCGAAGCGTTTAGTATGTGTCGGTTCTTGGGCATAAACGCACTACCTGCTCGGGTCATATTGCCCTGGAAGTAGTTGAAGACGGAACGAAAAGACAGTTTGTGAACTCGCTGTCCCCTTCTGGTTCTAATATCGGCCCTGGTACACCCTTCCTTTGGGGGAAGCGGCCGAAGCTCATAACGAACATATACTAGATATTTTCGACCTTTCCTAAAATTTGCTGATCGATACCATGAAGAGCGCCGGCTATGATCAGATGCCCATGAAAAACTGTCGCCTCGTTGGTGTGGTGGTCAGAGACACCTTCCTCCTCGGTCTCTGGGGCCAGGGTTTCATTAATTGACTTACCTGCAACAGTGCGTATTTTGCAGTCTTTGTCTGGATCCAAAAACTTTAGCACTTCTGAGGTAGGGTTTTTACCCTAAGTTCCTATTTTTGAAAAAATACCCACTTTATCTCACCTTCGTTCGTGATAGCTCACCCTCTTGCTATCGGCCGCATGTCGAATCAACGACCATCGACACCTTCCTCTATCTCTTTCTGGAAGATTGTGTTCCTTTTGATGATGTAGCTCCGGTCTGTGTAAAGCATTGAGGCGCTGTTAAATACTAGAGCGTAGTATACGTCCGGACCAAGATGCTGGGCGGTGTTTTTCCTTCTTTACATGGGGCTTCAGCGAAGAAGGCTGGAAAGGCTTCAACAGCTTATCTTTACCATCCTCTGTCATAGGCTGTCTAAGGTTTTTTTTTAAATACAGAAGGCTGGAGAAGATTAAATAAAATTCTCGTTATATTTTCTGGAATAGGCTCATCTTTAGCAACTTCCGTGGGGGCCACATTCTCGGTAAGTATTTGCTCAATGTCTTCATACATGAATGTATATTCATTCATACTTTGTTTCTAAACCATTGGTGAATATATATCCCGATATAACCTATCCAGACAAGTCTCTAAATGGAAACTGTGTCCAATTCAAACAACACCCAGGCAAAGTCTCTGCGTGCACGTTTATCTATCAATTTTTCAGCAACGCGTTGAGTACCGCACGGCCTACAAAGCAGATTAGCAGACTTAGTTCCTAAACCACATAGCCTACATGGAACTGGTGGCGTTCTACCAAGACCGAGTTGGTGGCAATGTTATTGTGTGCCAAAATATGTCGATATATTTTTTGTGATGTATTTGTAAAGTACTTCAATCACGGGCATCCATTATGTGATCTACTTTCATCGTTTGGTATAACCTAACCTGATACACCTCTAAATGAATATGACGGAGATATCTGTGTAATATGAATAAACCTGTGGTCAGCTGCTTAAAACGTGGAACGGGTGGACACATGGGACCTCATTGCGACCCATTTAGGGAAAATGAAATCATCAAGCAACTATAGGAAACATCATGTATCCTGAAGAGTAGGGAGTAGCTATACACCGATGAGAATGAGAATGTTATATTTTAAGTGGGGAACCAACAAATTGCCAAGAAAATATTTCCAGAAGGGTCCACGTGGTGGGTCTTGGAGTACTTAGAACGCCCTTTTGCGCCCATGAAATTCGCTAAACCAAACAACCCGACCAATTTGGGCTAGTGTTGCAATACGCAATGCGTTTTGCTCAGAAACATGATAACATGGAAATATATTTCAGCCAGAGGTGTGAGTCGAACTCGTAACCTTTTGCTCTGGAGTCAAACGTACTACCACTGTGCCAACTCCGTCGTCAATAATAAAGTTCTGCCATTGGTATTTGTTGTAGCGCTGTAACGTGAGGTTAGTGCGGCACATTATACACATTTCTACCAGCTTCGATCATGATCAGTACGTGAATTTACCTCTGGTTTTTTGGTATTTTATACGCCTCTTTCGTTTGAATGCGATCACATAGCGTTACAATCTTACCTTGATCAGGACGATGTTTTGGGTCGCTTGCAAACACGAAGGGACAATAAGATGCA
The DNA here is from genome assembly GCA_035046665.1 of Euphysa ruthae. Classification (NCBI taxonomy): domain Eukaryota; kingdom Metazoa; phylum Cnidaria; class Hydrozoa; order Anthoathecata; family Corymorphidae; genus Euphysa; species Euphysa ruthae. The sequence continues at coordinate 15,078 of JAUZNK010037812.1, forward strand.
GGGTGTCGAATCGAGGTAGCACCCTCACAATTTGACTCATCAATCACACACGCGAGTCTGCCGTGTAGACAGCATTGCTTATCCAATCACTCAAGCTGTGGTTTACCACAATCAACCAGTCCGCATATCCAATTTTTTCCTTGATTACGATGTCCTCTAACCTTCACAATTCTAATCGAGCAGGAACCCACCCTCGACTATCTGTAGAAGCACCAGACGATCGTTTCTTTGTAAGCCTTAACCGCGACTTCCAGGTGTGATCAAAGTCAGACTCGGATTTCTGTAATGGTAGGCGATGCTGTTGTCTGTGTTAAAACTTATTTCTTCCGGGAATTCAGGGAGATTGTCTTTATGATGCCGAAATAGGTTAGACTTGATCTTTTCAACTACGACTACGTGGAACACACTCAAATATCATCCGATGGTGTAATTTGCAAGATTTTTTGAATGGCACTCCTTTGAAATGCCTACGTAAGAGATTGGATTAAATTTTGTCTGGCTGGCACCATATCAAAATTTTGAAAGCGTGTAGCGCTGATAATAGCCCTTTTTGGCAGATGGAGTTGACGGAGTAAGGTGACCATGGCTCTCCACATACATTGCAGTGTGATTGGTGGTAACGACGGATAGTTTGGGGTTGATGGTATTTTAAACCAAGACGTAGGTTATTTCGGTGCGATGCGGCCGAGTAGTTTTTTTGAAGTAAATACAACCTGTTTGCGTCCAAAAAAGGTTTTCACGTCCCACTCCATCTTACCTCATCGACCCTAATCAATGCAATATATACGCTCCGCAGAAGCCAAAATGCGATCAGAGAGAAACGGGGCAACCTCACTTACTTGCAATTGAAGTTGCCCAGCAGGTTCAATTGTCGAAGCTGTGGCTTCAGGTCGTCGCTCGTATACAGTTTGTGTCACCTTTGTCCATACCTAAGATATTTCTTAACATGTAGGATTTCACCTTGTTGTAGATAGCATCTGTGAAAACCCGTAGGAAGTCTTCTTTGGGAAAAGTTTTAGCATTCTTGTGAGCACAACATTAGTGTATGTAAGGACAAATGAACGTATATGAAACCACTGAGCCTTTGTTTTGTCCTCCTTATACTTAATGTAGTGATGTTATCGGCTTTTCCACTATCAATTGCCGATCTCTACCTTCTAGAATATTGCAGATGTAAGCAGTTTCATTTTAGTTACAAACAATAATATTAGAACTGTCACCGTATCGAACTGCAAAACCAACTCTCTCTCAGGAAAATTAATCGTTGGTTTGGTATCAATGCTATAAATGACCTTGCGGGCAGTGACTTTTTTCATATCCATATCTCCAAGTAAGTCTCTGAGCTCTGGAGTTGTGATTCAGACCTGGTTTTATAGCAGATGCTCACCAACATACAGAATGGGTATTTGGATCGAACTCCCAATTGGAGAGCTGGTCTATACAAGTTAGGGTGAGGAAACCTCTAAGAGACACACCCTCTACGTTCGCTCGACGCATCATGCAAGTCGGGAACACATACTAACACACACCGTCAACCATATCACCAACCCCTCCCATAGTATCTTCGCATGTTAGATAAGTTGCTTGCATATCCAAAACATGGTGGCGCTTGCCTGTTCCTGCTGTGGTGTTTTTGCTGTTCCATTTAGACTCAACCTGAAACACCTTCCAAACGCCTCTGTATTGAGCTAGCGTTGCAATACGCAGAGATTCATCATTTGAATTATTGTTTACATCAGCATATTCTGTATGTCATTCGGTTCAACGTTCATATAGTTGGTTTATATTTGCCCTCGCCATTGTCCCGAATTCGTCATTGTCCAGAATTGCATAATTTTTTTCAAATTTTTTTAAAACTAGGAATAATAGTTTTCTGCTTTACCAGGAAAATTGGTATTGCCTCAGAATAGGAGGGCACATAAAAATTTATTAAATTATTGTAAAACTATTATAAATAAATTATTTATGATATAAATAAGTAAATAAAATTATAATATAATAACATCAAATAAATATGATGTCTCATTGAATAGATAAAATCGCATTGACATAACTTTATGGTTTAAATCTTGCTCATTTGGAAGACAAAAGTGGCTTTCTAATGTTCAAATTAAAAGTTTTGAGGCAAGCAGACTTTTCAGTTTTAATCACGTGGCTACTGACGGCGGAATGTTAAATTAGCATAGGTACAATTTTCAGTATAGAATATAGCTAATACCCTAATTGTGTGACACTTGATCGGCTATAGAAAATTAACTCCACGATCCTTTTAAAAAAATCTCTCAACCGTGAAAGTAATTCTTCCGAATCTTTTGAAATTTGGAGGAAAATTAAGTTATACAAAGTTAACCTAAGGAATTTAGTGGATTTCGTCTTAAGACACAAAAATTATCGTGTTTTGGCTTTCTGAAAAATATAGTTAAGTCTGTCTCCAGATTTATAGAAATTATATTTGCTTACAATTTTACAGAATTGCAAAAAATTTTTTTGCCGAATGTCATAACAATAGTACAAGGTAAGTAATAAATAGTTATTTAATTCATTCATTCATTTATTTATTTAACGTTGGTAACGCTTACATAGTTGTATATGAATATAATTATATATTAAT
>JAUZNK010037823.1:0-17688 GCA_035046665.1 Euphysa ruthae
TCAAGATGATTGGTCTGAACTGAGATTTGCTGATAATTGATTGCTGATCGGACTTTATTTTGGAGCGCTGCTGTAACTGATTTTAGTAGCCAATCATTTTAAACTTTTTCTTCCAACTTTTTATCTTCCAATAATACATATAAATATATATGTATATGTATATGATGTTTATGATGTATATGATGTATATGATGTATATGATGTATATGTATATAAATTGAAACATTTTATCTTCCTAAATGAAATGGATTTTTGGTTAAATGAAATAGTTTTTAGGATTTGTGTAATTTTTGAAATTTATGAAGACTTTATTTTATTAAAAATCACAAATATTTAGTACTTTACAGAGAAAGTTAAAACTAAATATTCTGGAAACTCTCTTTTTCTGGATATGATTGCATATACTGATCAAAAGTAATTTGTTTTTTAAGAATCTAATCATTTTGTTTTTGACAAATTGCTATTTTATATTCTAGGTAGTATGATGCTGAAACTTCTAAAAAATATTATTGTCATTAAAATTAAATGTGGGAAGAGAAGCACAATAAAGCTACTTTAAAAGAAATAATTTAGCAAGCTGGCACCAAAAACGCCCAACTCATAAAAGTTATTTCAACAGATTAAATATTTATTTAATAAGAATCTCATACATGAGATTTATTTTACATTTAGATGACACATAAAAATTGTTTCATAAAAATATTTAGTCTGCAAAAACAACAATAAACATACAAAGAAAAACTGTATAAAGTAATTTATTTGATAAACGCCTGGGGAGTTTGTTAATTTTTTTTTAGATTTTATATGCATGTTCTTTAGAGGGGTTGTTTAAAAAGGAAACATTATATTTTTTATATATAAAGATGTTATAAAAATAAAGTCAGTAAATTGGACGCATACAAATTACTTTCTCGTTTTTATGGTAACCTTTAGAAAACTTTCTTATTCACCTCTTCAAAAATTTTCAGCACTAACCACGTGATAATCTTTTGCATTTTTAAATTTTACTTAGTTTCACGTTTCTTTTATTCTCAATTTTTGTGTTTTTACCTATTTACCTGTGGCATACTTAAATGGGTTTCATTTGTATTTAACACCAATTTTGCGAAAAAACGATCAAATTTTTTTTTGTATAATTAAGAAATATTTGAAGGTGGCAACCTTATTTCAAAAGACAAAATGTCGGAAGACAATACGATAAGAAGACAAATAGTCAGAAGGCATAATGTCAGAAGACAAACTGATAGATATCCCTTCTTCAGGCATGATGTCAATATGTTTGAAAATGATATGACAAACCAGTGGTCCTCAGTCATGCATAGTTTGTAAAAATTTTATATAAAAAGCAAGCAAAAAAAATTATGTTAAATTACGATAGATTCCTTAAAGGTCCTTAAAATATGATTTCAAAGTTTTGTATGGAATCAGACTAGATTACATTTTAGTAAGATTTGGCTCTTTTTTTTTAGTAGACTTCTTTTGGTATATATGTCTATCTGTGTTTTATACATAGCGAATGTTTTTTTAGTGCTTGGATTATAGCTTTTGCGAGCTTGTTTATATGTTTCTCTTATTAAAGCTGTCAAATCACTGTAAGCAGGCTGACAAAGATTTCTAATATAACTGTTATACTATTAATAAAATTAAAAATTTTTTCCTGAGAATCTCTTGTCATCATAAACATATAAAATGTTTGACAGAAAATTTTTAAAATGTGAGCTACAGCTATATGCCAAACTTAAAATCCATAATTAGTTAACACAACCATTTTTATTAAAATTAACAACCCATCAAGCAGCTCAAATAAAAAACATACAATTGCATCAACTTTGAAAATCTGCTTGACCAAAGCATTTTCTCACTAGCTTAGCTTATGCATATGTGGACCCTTTCTTGTTAGTTGGCTAGTTTGCATTATTTGTTTAGTTTAAGTTAGAGTAAGTAGTTAATTATATCTATTTATACTTCTTCAAAATATTACATTAAAAATATACAATCTATCAGAAAGTCAACATTTTCTTTACAACATTTGTAGTAACATATCGGTGCTGATAAACTGTAACTAAAAACTACCTCACCCCAAAATTTCTTTTTTTTTTTTAAATCGCACTCTTAATATCCATACGAAGTAGAAAATCAAAATTATTAAACCTCAATGAGCACATGACGTTTTTTTGACATCAAAGTAACGTCATTTTGATGTCGTAAAAGCTTTGACTTCAAAATTTCATGTGCTGGCGTGGTCATGGCAAATGTTAATTCTTTTATATTTTTATATTATAACAAAACTGGCACGATTTGCGGTTCTCAGCTGTCTGAACAAAAACACCTTCTGTAATATCCACCTGCAGTGAACAAATAGTTCGATGAAACTGTGGAATTATTGAGAGATAAAGAAAAATTGCTGACTCTAGAGGATGGTAGGGTTGATTCCCCTGGGAAATAATCTAAATATTGCATGTAGACATGTAAATCTCTTATAACTAGAGAAATCATTGCAACTTTGACCGTCCAAACAAAAAAAGGAAAAGGCTGGTCTCCTCTAGAAGGGGGTTTCAAAAGAGGTTTCAAAATTGCTTGAAAAACTAGATTGATGACGGGTGCAGAATTGAAATAGTTGCAACTGATCAAAACAGTCAGCTCGCTAAGTGGATAAGAGTTGAGCAACCGTTAGTCATACATAAGTATGATCCCTGGCATTCTGCAAAAAATTTTTAAATTTAAATTATGACCTCTAGTTTTACGTAAAGACTGTAAGATCATTCAGAAGTGGATCAAGTCTATTGGAAACCATTTTTTTGGTGCTCAGAAAATTGCAACGGTGATCCTGAACATTTAAAACAAATGTGGCAATCTCTACTCCATCATATATCAAACAGATACCATTTCTCAGAAAAATTTCTATTTTATCTAAAATGTGCACAAACTTTAAATGATGACGATTCAAAAAGAAAAAAAGTGGATAAAAAATAACACCTCTGCCTTCAATGCGATCGAAAAAATAATAATATTAGATAAAAGAAATTTGAGCAATATCGACCACCTAACTGATCCATACCATACTGGCGGTTTGGAAGTTTTTCATTCACTTTTGAATTTGTATGCAACTAAACGTCAAAAATTTGAACTTAATGTCATGGATGCTTGTGTGAAAGTCCACAAAGGCAATATTCATCACAAACAGGCACTTGTATTCAAACCATGCAAAGGTTGCTGAAAGAAAAGTGATGTGGAAATACCAGTACTCAAAATTAACCAAAGAATGAGTTGCCAAACCAACAAAAAAATCCAAGTCCTTTGAATTCATCAACTGCTTATTCAACGAATTTATTGAAAGAAAAAATGACGAAAGCATTGAAATAACAGTGGGTAATATGCAGAACCACTTGGTGGTACCAAAATATATTGCGTATATCGTCCTGATAAAAGTATTATCTTGCAAGACCAACAAAAAATGCAACATTTTATAAAATAAAACTGAAGATGATTTTTTTACCAATTCATATCAAGTCAAATTTAGTTACCGGCTGTTACTTGCGTGTACTTAACTTTATTTTTTATTTTATAATGAAAATTTTTATAGCTTTTACAATAAAAGAAAATTAACATAATAATGTCTATCATACTTGTTCAAAAACTGTTTTACATATTTTATATCTTCACTGATGAATACAAGCTGTTTCAAGCAAAGCACGATTTTATTCAAACACAAAATAGGAAATTATTCGTGTTTGGTAATGGATTTCATATCTTGTAATTTCTCCACATGTATGTTACACTCTCTAAACATTTACATTCCTGTAACGACACAATTTGTACAAGAATAGCAATGGAGATTTTCTAGTCGACATGAGTCTAAATCTGAGTCTGGTGTATCAGGAGAATCATTGGTCTTTTTTGACCATATTTCACTGTCTTAACACTCTGGTTTATCATTATATAACCCAGTACAGCTAGTAGAATTATCATTAGATATATCACTGTCAGACAAAGAGTTGTCACCTAAACATTTGAATCATCATTCAAAGAGTTAGCTTATTCGTTATCACTATTACTGCTATTGCTCATGTTGACACCACTTTCATCTGTGAAAGCAATTTTTTAATAGTATGAATATAAATAAATATATATATAAATAAATAAATATAATATAATCAATATGAAAAATTTAAGCAACTGACAGCTTACTTCAATAAATTTTTTTATGTGAGTTTCAAAAATGCTTAAAAACTCAAGATTTTTTGCTAAATCTGTTAAACGGTGCTCAGTAATGCATGGATAAATCAAAATTTTGAGCAGTTGGAATGAATCTGTCTAAGGGCTTTGATTTTCTGCCTCATGACTCTCTTATTAGAAGTGTTACAGAATTGCAGCTTGAAATTAAAAGCATACTAGTATAGAAGATCTGATTCAAATTGGGTCATTTATCGAAAAATGGCTTGAAGTCTTTTTGGTGTACCACTAGGCTCAATTCTGTGGCTAATGTTGTTTAGTATTTTTATAAATGACTTACTTTTATCTTTTAAGAAATTTAAGACAATATTGCTAATGAAAAACATTTACTTCATGCTTTCAAAAAATAATAAATTTAATACAGATAAGAAAATCATTACTTGATTCAAATCGAACTCTATGCTTGTTAAACAGATTTTAGGACAACAGATTATTTGAATTACATACCAACAGTAAAATTATATCTCACCTTGAAACTTGTTTGATTTTTGGTTATCTATCAATGAGTTACACTTTATCTCTTGGGTTTCAAGGTATGGGTGATAAAGCTTCAAATTCCTTGTGTGTATAAGAAATTCTTACATTTTATCCTGCCTTAAATATTGTCTACTGATATAGATGTTTTGTAATAAGAGAGGAATGTGAGCCTGATAAACCGAACCCACAAAATCTTCTTTGACTTTCCTTTAAAGAAATATTTGAAAGAGCTACGAGCTCTACATTCCATCACACAAATTTTTAAACTTATCTGAAATTTAGCCCATTATTTAGGCAATGTATTATACCATATGAAATTAATCTTTCAATTTCCTTAAATGTGTAAGTGCATTAGCTATAGATAAAGCAACTCAAATATCATTTAGTTTAAACGATTTAGTTTTCTGAAATGCTCAGGTATGACGCTATTTGGATGTTAAACTTAAAAATGTGTCATTAATATTATTAATATATAATATTAATATCTACTATTATAAAAATCTTGGATTTTAGTTGATGTCTTTTTATGTTTCATATCTTCTGTCATATATTGCATTTCATTGTTAAATCATATATGCGAGTTTGGAACACAGCTTTCACTGGTGAAAATCTGTTTTCTCTGTATATACTTTTATAGCAGCAAGTTAACTGAATTAGCATTAGAATTAGAATTAGCATTAAATATAGGTTAATTAACCGATTAAATTTTATTAGATAATCTAAGGATTATACCTTATTTTGAGTGTATTATACCTTGTATGGCATTTTTTTAGAAAAATTTCAAAAAAAGTTGGTTTCTCTAAATTTGATTTTTTAAATCTATTTTGAATTTTTTGTCTGAGTAAAATGCTCAAAGATACGCTTTAAAAATTTTACTCAGTATACAATGAATTATTTTTTTCTGTCATTCACTGATATTTTATTTGTTGTATTTCTTTTTTTTTAGATAACAAAGCTGTGTCAGGATTTACATAGTTCGTTGGGAGATCTTGATGAGGTACATTTTAAATATAGTAATTATGTAGTAACTATGATACAATATCCAAATTTGGATAGTTCAGTACTTTTACTGTTAGATATCTAATTATTTTTATCAAGACTTCCATTATAAAATTCCAATTTTTTATTTTTTTTTTTAATAAATATTGGCATAATTAAAATAATTATATCATCTTATACTGAAATTTTTTGTGATGGTAGAAATATTTCTGAAAATTTGAGCATATAATCATTCTGATAAACTTTTAACGGTAAGGCTTACGTTCTAAAACCCTTGCTCTTTAAGCTAGAATTTTGTATAATGTTTAAAAAATATGAAATCAATATAATTTGTTTCACCAATTGAAAAAGAAAATATTCTGGAATATTCTCCGATGTCTAAAAACTCAGGCGTTTAATTTTCTATTTATAATAACATTTTGGGCCATTGACTTGTTGGTTCTGATTTCCCAGAAAAAATATATAGTCCAAAACTTTGATTCTGACACGTAACAGTAACATTTACGTGACAGTAAATTATCTTTTGTTTCTTGGATCAGTGCTCAAAGAATTTTTCTGGTGCCTTAAATTTTTAATAAATATTAATGTCTATATCTTTTTAATTTAACTAAGATGTTCTCAGTATATTTGGCAAATATAAAATGGAAACATTAAGGTCTATGTTAAAATACGTAAAAAAATATTTTATTAGGAAGTGGAAGTTGAGAACCGCGGGCATTTTACGATTATTACAGAAAGTACTGCAGCACCAACTGCATTTGTGAGTTACTTTATTTTGATATTCAAACTATTAATCCAATATCAGGTATGCGATTTAATTTTTTTTTTTTTTTTTTTTGTCATTGTAAGAATATTTAAACAGTTTGAATTATCGTTTTTTCTTACCCCATTTTTGGTCTCAGAATCTGTCAATATCAAGCAATATGTGAAAAGCTTCAGCTCTGTTTTTCCTTGTTTTAAAGAGTATTTTAAGTAAAATACCAGCCAAAGCAAAAAAAAAAAAAAAAAAATACAAAGAAAATATTCCATATTTTATGAGCTGCTTTGTGGTTACAACCAAATAACTGTTTGTTGGTTGTAAAATCAAATAAGTTTGATAAATATTTTTCTAGATGTTGCTAGTCAGCCATATTGATTTGGTGTTGGACGAAGTTTCGTGGTGCATCACTAAGCTAAAAACAACTGCTATCTCTTGTAGGATAATTTTTATTCCTTATATAAATTAGATAAAAATATTTAGGTTCACACCCCTAAGTGGCCATTAAGGAGTGCAAACTTCAAAGTGACAACATTAGAGCTTATGGTAAAGGGCAACACCATACATCCATGTTGTAAAATGATCACATCTAAGTTAAAAACCGCTACGTGATCTACTTTTTTTCCCCAAATATCTTGTTTGTATCTAAACCAGAAAATTTGATTTTTTTTTGTGTCTGTGTGTTGGTAAGTAACAGTGAGCTTCATTAAAATATATCTTGTATGAAGTATAACATTTGTGAAATACAAAATTTGGATATGCATTATGAGTCAGATTTTTATCCAAAATTCAAAAACGACTAAAATTTAAAACGTAGATCCAGCAATACTTTTTCTTGTTTATATATTTTTAGCCAAAGGAGAGAGTAATCGAGACAAAATACAAGTTACAGTGTCGCAAGTACTGATCGGAGTTATATTCTCATTACATGAACTCACACAAACAGCATTTCCACAAGGTGTTTGTGTAGATGCAATTATAAAGGTATGATTTTTTGAATTATATGAGAATTTTTACAAAACAAAAGTAACTCTTTCTGATTGCGTACCAAAGATAACACTTTCTGATTGCATACCAAAAGTAACACTTTCTGGTTGCGTACCAAAAGTAACACTTTTTGATTGCATACCAAAAGTAAAACTTTCTGATTGCGTACCAAAAGTCACACTTTTTGATTGCTTACTTAGTTTTTTATAATTTGCTTATTCTTTGTAACAAAACATAAAGGTTGGAATATAATTGTGAATGTTTATTGAGCAAGCCCGCCAAAGGTTTTGAGATGTATAAAATTATCAAATTTAAATAAATTTTTATAAATATTCACATATTTTTACTTCAGAAAAATTTTAAAGAAAAACTTAAACTCTACTTCCATAAACGTTGAATAGATTAGATATATCTGGCATATGACCAGTTTTGGCCAGGGCTCCTGAGTTTTGTTTGATCTCTAGGCTTTATTTAGGAATGGATGTTGAGGTATAGATTAAACGATAAAAAGGAAGCATCTGCTTATTTCTATATTAAAGGGTTAAAAAAGTTTTTCCGAATAGCTAATTATTTCTCTGATTGTTATCAAGATTATTAGTATTTACATTACTTTACAGGTGCTAACAAGGTTATATACTGTTCTTGGATTGTTCTCTAAACATGTAAGTCAAATTTTAATTAGCCGTTTTAAAGCCTATTTTAGTCATTAGTTTACTGGTTTGTTATATATTGTGTTTTAAATGAACAGCTGGCATTGGAAAAAAAAGTTTAAAGACTGTTAAGATCAATAAAAACTGATTTGTTTTAAAAGATATCTCGCTAAATTTATTTAAGTTGAAGCTATTTATGTTGGGGTACATATTTTGAAAAAAATTTTTAATAAAATTGGTTGCATGATTTCTAAAATTTTGATTACCAATCTATAATGTAATATAAATATTTTAGCTGTTAACAATGTATTCTCAGAATTGTGGTAACCTTCTACCTAAGTTTGAGCGCATGGTAGGTTATTATTTTATTTTTATTTTTTAAATATTTTTGTATTAAGTCTAATTACTTTACATTATAACACTATGGAATTTAACTCTAACTCCTATTCTAAACAAAAGAAATCATTTTGTGAACTTAATAAGATTAGAAAAGTTGAACCTGAAAATGACAAACTATCAATAATTTAACTATATTTATAACAAAATTTACCTGTTAATTATCTAATGTGATGTATAGGTTATCCAAATTATAATCAGTTATTTTTTCTTTTTAATTACTATGTTTACCCTATATGAAATGTAAAATCATCCAATCTTGCTGAATAAACTATCAAATACATAAATAGAAACCGATTTAATTGTTTTATAGGACAAAAAAGATACCACTGAATATGCCATATAAAACAATGCTTTTTTTATGCGACTATGACTCAATGGTTCAGTTTCATATACCAGAGCTCAGTGTTCAATTGGACCTTGAGATAATTAAATCGATTTTTATTTATAGCATTTGTTAGTTTATTTAGCGATTATACCGTTACAACTTGTTACTTTTTAACCATTTGATCATGGTTGCAAAGACAACCAAAAGCTTATAAAGAATGTTTTTTTAAATCATGTTACATAGATTGAGAGACATCTTTCTTAATGGGAGTTTTTAAAGTATCTATGCTAGTTCTAGCTGAAAAGTAGTGGTAGGCGATTATCGCAAGCATGTGTAATGGATATATTCTTACAAACTTTTTATTGGTTATTCTTTAGGTGAAGCTTAGTGGTAGCCATCTTTCACAGCAGGTTTACATGATGATCACATACGTACAAACTGTCCACTCCAATATTATACATGAACAGTCGACGAATGGAAAAGCTAAGAACAGTTCAAAAAAAAAAGAAAACATTGTTGGAAAGGTGTGTTTTTTTTTTTTTTTTTTTTTTCTTTGGTTTAAATCAACTTAAATTATTAGGTTTAACTGAGAAATACGTTTAGTTTGAATTTTTCTGTAATCGACGTTGTTTTGTTGATCCTATTAATAATTTTAGTTTTTATCATTAGTTTGCGAGAGTGACTAGTAACAGCTGCGATATTATAATTTGATATTTAGCATAATAAATGGCACATTAACGAGATAACAAAGTTCTGTGGAATCTTCTGTGAGGTGTTAGAGTGCAAACATGAACTCTAAAATAATTTTGCCTAACCTTTTTTATGGTATTTCTAGAACATTTAGATTAATTTTCTAACCCTATATTTTTGCATATGCATTCCATGTATTTCCTCCAAAATATTTGAGGTGTCTTTTTTCGTGAAAAGCTCTTATACTTTAAGGTATCAACAAAAATTTCCTAAGGCTTGTGATTGAGGGTTTTAAATGCATTATTTCTAAACATTCATGCATTTAACAATACTAGTGAAAATATAATCTTGATATCATTTTTTACGAGCTGTCACACTTAGACTAGAAAAGTATTTGAGTAAAACTTATATCAAAACTTATAACAAAAAAATTTTCTGTTCAAGAAAAGGTTTAAGAATTATACCAAAAAGATTTTTTCATGCTATGATAAATTCATCAGTAGCAAAGCTGATTTTTAAACATTGAGTCTAATGTTTTTTTGTATTTAGAATCGCGCACTTAAAGAATCACGGTTTATACCAAATCTTATTTATTCTATTGAGCAGTATGAAAGATATCTTATACCTCTATCAAAAAAATCAAAGGTATGTCAATATTCACTGAGAAATTTTAAAGGTTAAACTTAAATCTGTAGAACATATGTGTCATAAGTCAATAGCATTTTTATTGATTGCTAACTCCTAATCAGAAATTTATCTGGAACAGTTTCTGGCTGTGTATTTTTAAATTATTGTTATTCTGATAGTTTACCGAATGGATTTACACAGCTTAGGTTTTATTTGCTACCATCAGCCTGGCCTTTGACTGGATAATGTCCAATTTTTCCAAAGATAGTAGATCTTTTGTTATATGGAATCTGTGTTTTATGCCCTACTGGAATGTTAAATCATTCTTTGCTACATTAATACTACCAAAAGATGTCTTGTGTTTGTGTTCTTCTAAATGAAATTTATATTCCCTTCCTGTAGGTATACTCTATATATATTTTTTTTTTTTTTTTTTTACAACTTCTTTTTATAGCTTTATATTTCTTTTATATTTTTCCTGGCCTGTAGTTTATATATACATTAAAAAGGAAAATCTCTCATAGAAATTTTCATGTTTAGTTAAATTTTTTTGTAAAATAAAAAAAAAGGCTCATCTTTCATTATAGATTAATACAATCCAACTGTATCAAACACTATGAATATAAATCATGTATTTATGTTTTGCTGATACAGCATTCGAAATTGCGTAGCTCGGCTCCCAAGATAGAATAAAAAAGTCACTTATAAAGATATTAAAAATTAAAGGCTCAGGTATTGAATCTTTTGGAATGTCAAACATCACTTTCATAAAATTGCTTAGAGAATAGAATTTTTATTCTTTACTTATGATTGTATTGATAGAAATATATCAGACTTAGACTTCTATGTTTTCGATAGATCTATTTAATTTCGTCAATGAAGGTATTTCTGCAAATTGTGCAAGAGAACGTTGAGCATGCTGTGTAAAATAATTTTTTGCTAGAATACTCATATAAATGGAATGAAGGTTTAAAATTTTAAAATTTTTTATTTGATCAAACATATAATTTTTTAAACACTTGTGATGATAATGGAGACATGCTAATATTTTTACTGCTGGAAAAGACTGGTGTACAAATTATCCACAGTGATTTGATTGATGTATTTTTTTTCTGATACTTTTATGGAAAGACCTCTTTGGTCTTCTCTTTGGTACACTCTCAGATAAAAAACAATACCTACCAGCCTTAATGATACATTTATCTCATGCAGTCTTGTTCATAATTATGCTAAGAGACATGCAAAGCAATCCTTTGTAAAACATGTTGTTCGTACCACAAAGTATGGATTAAACTCTATTACAAATCAATGTGTAACTTCTTGGAATAAACTTGTATCTGCTCATAATAATGTCAATCTTTCGATTCTTTCTAATAATAGTATCAAAAGACTCGTTAAAAAGTATAATTTCTCTCTTCTTTTCTGATTACCTTAATTAAAATTTATCTGACGCTAAATATATGTTTATATTGTACATTTGTTAATGCTTGCTTTTTGTTTGTTGTCACTGTTTGTCCTATCTTAAAACATCCACTATCTAATGCTTAAGGTATCATCACACAGATTGTTTCACTTTGTTGATGGTTTCCTGTCTTCACTAAAATCATTCCATTTTTGTTTAATGCCTTTTTCAACTGCACACCTGTTTTATATAGACATTCATTGACCTTATTAAGTTTATCAAAACGAGAAGTGGTTTTCATTTAATAAGCATTTATTAAGCATGAATAAAGTTGGTGTAATTTGATAAATTTACACTAGTTATTTACAAACAATTTATTTAAATGAAATGGTTTTAATTTATTTATTTAATATTTCTCTCGAAATTATTTTCCCATTCTACGAATTTTTTTTTCTGAAAAAAAAAAACAAAATTTTTGTAACAGCAACTTTTGTAATTTTTGTAACAACAATTTTTGTAACAACAAACAATTTTTACCGGAGCTTAAGTCAAAATGGGGTAAAAAATTATCGTAGCATTGCAATAAAGAACTATGACAAAGTCAACACATTCTTATTTCCTGAACGTTTGGAGTTTTGCTAAATGAAAGCTTTTCAATAAAATTTTTATTATTTTTTTTTTTTTTTTTGCTTTAGATTGATTTAATGGAAAACATGAAACGTAGTACGTCTAGAGACTTCCGCATCAATACCAAATCACTTGAAGTGGCATTACTCGACGATCAGGAAAATGAGGTAAAATATTAATAAATTGTTTCTTTTGACACTTTTTTTTTTAATTAAAACAATTATCTGGTAATTCTTAAACATATTTATTCAAAAAGGTTTTAAATTATCTAATGAAATCTGATTTCTTAGAAGTACTTTTGAACTGGCATTTAATCCACAAAGTACTGATTGGATTGGAAAGAGCGGTCGGTATCTGTTTTTACCTGTGCTAAGTCATGTGATTTGTGCATAAACGAAAGAGTAGCAATTATTCTAGCAGAACAAAAAGGATATTAAAAAAGCAACTAAATATCTTTCGAAATGCAGACATAGGCACACATTTTTATTCTGCAATATGAAATAATTGGTTGCTATGGACATAAACGAGAATGAGAAGCAGTTTTACATTTGTTGTGATTATAGTTTAGGGTTTTTTTATGCTTGAAAAACAACATAATAAAAACAACGTAATACAGTTTTAAATAAAGAATCTAGGGGATTTAAAGAGGTATTTACATCGGTATAATATGTGCTCAACTTCAGTCAAAAATTTTAGAGACACCTTGCAACAGCAAAATACAAAGAAAAATTTGGCGAAATACAAAAAGGTAATAACTTTAAATCTAAAATAATTTCTCTGTATTTACAAGTAGACGCTGAATTTTTACTTTCAAACAATAATCTTTGAAGAACAGTTCACAAACTGCAGAAATTACCTGTTACCCGACAAACATAATTTAGCCTGTAACATGCGTGATGGTAAAACAACATGCATAGGAAAAACAATGGGAAACTTAATTACTAGCTTCAAATTACGAATTGATAATTTGATATTGAAATTTGATAAAAAATAAGGTATTGTTCTTCTTATAGGTACTTGATCTAACAGGTGATGAGGCTGACATTTCCGCTATACAAAGGAACGAATCGAATGTGTCGTGTATAACTGAAGTAAACGTATCATGTATAGCGAAAAAGGTACCAAGGGATGCACAATCGATTATTTCACAAGCAACAGAAGGGCAAAAACGAAAAGAACCTTCATTGAGTACACAACAGAAAGCTTCTCGATTATCGCTTAACAAATCTCGGTTAACTCAGCAGAGTTCATCAAAAGTTAATTATTTAGACATGCCAAGACTTAAAAATAACGATTCTCGATTTGAAAATATATCTTCAGCTGATGATGAACCACCTTCCAAGAAAAAGAAGCTTTATAGAGCAAGTAAAATACCTTTAACTCCGACATGTTCAACCAACACAATGTCGTAGTTAACTCACTCATGTTCAACCAGCGAAATGTTGAAATTAATACATCTCAAAATCAAAGTTCTTGATGATTATTTTGACTTTTTTGAAATCAAAATCGTAAGAAGAAAAATATTACCACGGGATATTGGGAAAATAAGTATAGTATTTTAAGTATATAAATGAATAAACTGTTGCTTTAGATGCTCGTTATAGGTTTAAATTAATGTGTTTCAAAATCATGAAACTAATTACTGCAAAATATAATTTTCGAGAAAAATTTCCAAGTATTTTTCCTCTTAACCCATGCAATTTAGTTTCAGTGATAAACATTTTTAAAGAGAACCAATTTATTATGCTTTAAAAAACATATTTAAAAAAAAATTCAAATATGTTGATATCGCTGAAATCTTCTTCTGCTAGTGAACCTAACACTTCGCCGCTGTTCAAAAGGAAGGGTGCAGTGTTAGGGATTGATTCAATGTGGGTTGGAGGTGATACTTTCTAAATGGGCGAATTTTCTGGTTGGGCTAGAACTAAGAACAACGTTTATATATAAACATTCATCGTTTATATTTAAGAAAATTTGAGATTAATTTTAAATATTTAATGTAAATTCAGTGTAAGTAAAGTGTTTTATAATAAATTTTATTAGATCGTTTTAGTTGTATATACAACTAATTTTTTTTTTAGTTACGATTTTTTGGTCTTAAATCTTGCTTGAATTATATAAGCCCGTTCTTAACTGTTGTGAGTTTATAGTAATCCTTTTAATTTCCCGATTTCATCAAAAGCCTTAAAGCTGTTTCTGTTTTCGAGGAGTCTTAGTTTATTCCATAAAACTACAACCTCTAGTGTAACAACAGCTTCCAGGTATTCTTCAAATCTTCTGGAAAACTTTTTTCAAACTGTTGAAAACGCTTACTAAAGTTATATTTTGACACTTTCAATCGAAAAAAAACAAGTCACAAGAAGTCTTCAAGTATTTACTGAGAAAATGGCCTAAAAGTTTTCAATTCGCAAGATTTGGCTTTAGTTTTCTTTTGAGAAGTATGCTGCTACATAAATGTACAAAATAACCTCTTTGCAAATCTTTAAACGTCGAAGTAAACAATGGAAAGGAGGTTATTCGTGTAAATGTTGTTTGTAATGTTTCTTTTGTTGGGCTATATTAGTGTCTGAATATTTTATATTTATTGTATTTAACTACTTCTTATCCAACGTTAAATTGAAGCTGTTCAAAAAATTGTTCAATACTAAACTATTTGACTTCAGACTGACAATCTAAAATCTCGATCATAATATATAAGACTTCAAACGTTTGCAAGAAATTCCAACATCAACGACACCCCAACCTCATCTTTTTTAAATTAGGTTTTGCGTATCCTCAGGGGCAAAATTTAGGTTTACCTACAGACTTTGTAGCTTTAGAACTAAGAACTCTAAGGTTTTAGTTCCTAAACAAGAAGCCATTGAGTATATACCGTATCTCTTTAAGTTAGCTTTAACAAGAAAATAGCATATAACTAAAACGTAAGATAATGCTTTGAAATTTTGATTAGAATACTATTTTCTAAAGGTGAATAGGCCTTTTTTTATAATTCGTGCATTTTGTAGGAATTTTATGTTCTCAATCTATTAAATATTTAAAAATCTGAAAATTAAAAAGAACATGATCGCAGCAAGTTATGCGGTTAATTTAGACACGAAAAGCAACACTTTCTAAAGGGAATATGTCAAGATCGATTGATTATATTGACTAATTGATTTCTGTCAGAACACCTCTCACATAATGAACACATGTTGAAAATTTGAAGTTAATCGGATAACTCAATAAAAAGTTTTTTCCGATGAAATGTAAAAAGTTGGTGGGAAATGCAATATGGAAAAAACTCGCGATGAAGATTTTAAAAACAAAACAGTGCATTATATGCTACTTCAAAATGCACCACTCATATATTTCTCATTCTTTTTCTAAGTCCTTGTCACCAAACCCTTTTTTAACAGCTCTTAATTTTTTTTCTTTTTTTTCCTTCGTTTGTCGACTTGTGGTCCAATAATTTGATATGGCTCGCATCCTTCTTATGAAAAAATTCTTTGCAAAAACGCCCCGAACTTATTCCCAGCTTCTAAAGTACTGACAATAAACCTACTTTACCATCATTGAAGGAAATTACTGTTGATGTAAAAATTGCGAAGTGTCTCTGTTTTCCAACAAAGACTCGCTTTGAATATTTCTGCCAAATGACATTGCTAATCGACTCTTTCACATTTTGCGTGGTACAATGAAAAAATTTCAGTAAATTGTCAGATCCCAATTCTTTATTACTAAAAATTGGTTTTTCAACTTCTCGAGCTGCTATACCGGAATCGATACTTTTTGTCGTTGCTTAAGAATTCCTCTCGTTTAATCATTTAAAGCAGATGATTGCTGAGATGAAGCACACATTTCTAATAATCCCTAACAACATAACTTACGATGTTCGTTCCACGGCATATTGTTTTCTAAAATAGCACTTGAATTCAGGAAAACATCGCAACCAAGAATGTATATATACAGTGCTCTAATTTCTGAAATAATGTCTAATTAAAAGTTAGTATATTAATTATCTGATTAATCATTATCTTTGATACACTCTGGTAAAGGACTTATCAAATTTATCCTGGAAGGAGTTAATGAAGAGATGGTGTTGCTGATAAAAATTTTAAGTGTTCATGTTCTTCTTGTGGGTGGGCATCAGAACCTTAGGTGGTTTGTTTTAATCATACATTGGCTAAAAACGCTGCAAAACACTCATCATCTTTGATAGCCAAAACCCATTTTGTTGACTTGTTTAATCTGTTCTGAATATTGTCTTGTTTACTTTCATTTTCAATAAAGGCCTGCCTAGACTCTGCATTTATAGACACGATGCAGAGATTGTCAGTTCTAAAAGCAGAAAAGAATGAATAGCACGCCAGAAAATTCCCCATAAATTTTTTTTTTCCCACAGTACTCTTCAGAAAAATGAAAAACTAATTTCAGATTCAAAAAGTAGAATGCGTTTTGATTCTTAAAAGATATAAAACAAGAAATGCAAAAATAAAAATTTTTATCGTTCAGTAATAATTATTTTCTTTGTTTTACATGTTTTTAAAATATTTTACGGGCTTGCAATACAAAATCCTACTCAAAAATTTAAATAAAATTTTTAAATTTTATTTAAAAACTTCTTGCTGACAATGACATATAATAGTGCTTTGAATAAATACGCGGAATTTTAGAAAAACTGCTGCACTTGTGGTTCATGAGAAATCTGTCATTATATCATTATGAGAAAATAGCATTTAAAAAAAAATAATAACTATGGTATAAAATTCCCCTTTTTAAAACTTGGTACCTCTGCTGTTTCATGTTTACTTACAAAAGGAATCCTTTGTATGCTGACGATTTCTTATTTCATTGCCGACACTTTCCGAATAATGGAAGAGAACAGTCGCTTTTTTTCATAGCATACAGGTTATCAACATATTGACATATTCTCATCCTATAACCATTCTGGAGTGTGTGCATCACTTGTTCTGTGAGTCTTCCTCTGCTTCACTTAGCTTTTTACCATCACTTAAAAGTCATTTGTGTCGTTTTCTAGATTTCACAGTGACATACCGCTTCTACACGTGACCGATTCACTCTCCATTTTCAATAGAAACGTTATCACTATGGTTTGGCAGTGATATGACAACAGTGTTGTAGGAACTGCTATCACTTCATCACCAATAAATGTGGTTTATTAAAAGTTGTTTTTTTTTATTGAGTGCATAAACATTTTAAGCATGCCGCTCTTGATTCCGTCGACCATGTATTTATATAAAATGGGTTTTTTCCTCTTTTTATGAAAATTTCATTATTGTTTTGAGCTGGCTTATCATATGTTGGTGATGAAAAAATGTGTGTTTTCATTCAAAAAATAAATTTATCACACCTGTTATTTAGTTCTTAACAAAGTCTCAATTTAATCGAGCAACACTCCAACGACACTCATGGAAAAACAACAACTGAGCGGAGTTGGCACAGTGGTAGGACGTTTGACTCCGGAGCGAAAGGTTACGAGTTCGACTCTCACCTCTGGCGGAAATTTATTTCCATG
>JAUZNK010037834.1:0-17683 GCA_035046665.1 Euphysa ruthae
TAAATAATTATGCTATATATATATATTATATTTATCGATATAAAACAGATATAAAAAAATGGGGTCTACAGGTGATTTTCCCGTTTTGTTCAAGAAAATTCCTTGCCTAACAATATCTAATATGATTGCTTTTATGAAGGCAATTTTTGCTCAGATTTTATGCTGATATTTGGAATTTATAAGCGTTGATTTCTGATAGTATAATTGCAGAGATAAATGTCATTTCAGAGTTTTTTTTAATAACAATATTTTCAACAAGTTTGCTAACCAAACCTCTCCTTGAAGGTTTTTAGAAGTTTGTATTGCCTATTGGCGCATTAACATAAATTAGTGGCGTATTAACATAAATTATTGGCGCATTAACATAAATTATTGGCGCATTAACATAAATTATAGGCATATTAACATAACCTGTAACAGTTAAATTTGGCTAAAAATGTTTAATACAAAAAAAAAGAAAAAAATTCATGAATAATTTAGACCGCAAAATATATTCATAACACATTAGGCTTCTTTTAAAAAGTAACCAGTTAGTTTTTAAAAAGTAACCGGTTACTCAGTAAGTTGAATTTCAACGTTTTTATATATTCCGCAAAATCAGAAAGTTGACATGGAAAATGTTGAAATCATCGTGAATAGTAATTCCAACATTATGGGCTTACTTGAGGCTCGCTTATTTTAAGTCCAAGCGTTCATGTTTTTCTCTGATTTGTTAAATGGTGATTAATACTTCAACATAAAAACAGGTTACTTTGCATTCTAAATTGTAACACTTTGTATTTGGAGGATATTTTACTTTTTAACCACTAGATTGAATATATTTTTCCTAGAGAATACTTAAGATTTTGAAACGTTCAGATAAAGTTGAGACTTGACAAACATTTACAGTTTTCTTAAAATTTGGGAATTTTGAGTTTCAATTTGCTAATAAAAAACTTGTTTTGCGCCTATAAAAACGTGACTTGTGCTTAAAAAAATGTTTTTTATCTAGACATCAGAGCTTCAGCACGAGCATCATCGTGCAGAGAGGAGTGAAGAAGAAATACGTAAGCTAAGAACTCGAATAGACGAGCTAAAGAAACAAATCACAAGATCGGAAGAACAGGTATCATTTAATAACCACATTCTCAGGCTTTTTTAGCAATCACTGCATATAGTGGAAAAATATAAAAACCTTGATTGAAGTAAGAAGAAATTTTAAATACGATTTTTAAAATATAAAATGATGGTTTGATATACTCCTGATAAGTGGGACTCCCACGGAGCCTGAAAATCAAAAGCCTTTTCTCCAAGTTCATAGTTATGTAAAACAGAATAGGTTTTAGAAGAAAGAATCTAATCCGTCATATCCAATTTCTTTGCCTACAGGAAATTTTTCATCTTTAAGGTAGATATTTCTTAAGGTCTGGCAAAATAGGCCAAATTTACTCAAAAAATGTATTGCTTTACATTGATGTATTTTATTTTTACTTCATGGGTATTAGACCAAGTCATATTGAAAAAAAAATTGACGACGAAGTTATTAAAGAATTATGTGTGATTTTTAATCTAAAAAGCTGCATCACCTTAAAGACACGATTAAATATTAAAACAATAGATGTTTAAGAACATTTGAATGTAATTTTATATGATAGTTGTTATATTTAATGTGGGGAACCAACAAATTGCTGAGGCAATATTTCCAGATGGGCCCATATGGCGGGTCTTGGAGTACTTAGAGCGCCCATTTGCATCTACGAAATTCGCTCAACCAAACAACCCGATCAATTTGAGCTAGCGTTGCATTACACAATGAGTTTTGCTCAGAAACTCAGAGATAACATGGAAATAAATTTCCGTTAGAGGTGGGAGTCGAACTCGTAACAGTATTTAAATTAATTTTGATTAGTAACGAACAATCTATTGTCTCGATTGAATTGTTCTCTCCTGTTCAAATAAAGAAATGGGGATGCGAGACAAAATATGAAAAAAAAAAAAAGTTACTCTAGCTATAAAGAATTTTTCACGTTACTGCCAAATGAGGGTCAGCTGCAAATCTCGCTTTTTTGCTTTCGCAAAAAACACGTGTAATCTCTATGATACTGAAAGTGATAGGTTATTAACGGTCAAAAAGAAATTAAGTGAAGACCATATTTGGGTCTCATCTGTCTCGGCTACTTCATATTGTATCGTGAACTTTTTTGTGGTATTCAAATTATAAATTAGACTAGCTTTTAGAAACAAAAATTTTACCTTACTTTTCAACCTGACCTGCATAAAATCAATAAATACACTGGTAACTTAAACTTGCTTTTTTAGTTTCTTGTTAAAATGCGTAGTTTTTCGGTCAAATTTTCTTCTCAGTAGGGATTATACAAGTTAAAAAAAAAAAAAAAAACATGAAACAGTTGGCTATCATTTTAAATTTAGGTATATTTTTGTGAACGAGCCGCTATTTGCAAGTTTCTGTGAAAATATTTAATACATCATTCCATTAGCTTATTCTAATCGCTTCGCGTATTTCTGACCCTGCGAAATAACTTACATTCAGGTGTATTTTTACGAATAAAAAATTTTTTTCTTTAGGTTGATGTATTAGAAAACAAATTAAGGAGGCAGCAGAGGTCCATGGACTCACTCACTCATGAAAATGAAGCATTAAAAACACAGATAAACATTTCAGCAAGGTTAGACCGTACATTTATAGATGAATGTGAGTTATTTTACAAGGAATATTTCAAAGGTTAAGAAGTTCTGAAGTACATAGATATTACATGTAAAGAATGGATGTGTAAAAAAAGTCCTATTTTGCGTATTTAGACAAACTGCATCCTGGTTACTCTTCAATGTTATCCTAACACATAATTCTGCATGTATTTAAAATTCAAACAATTTATTGTCAACGTCGCACTACTTTATGCGGTTTGCACTAAAAATACTTCGTTTGGCAAAATTTTTAGTTATACAGGAAAAATTGGGATAGTTTGCAATAATACCTAAAACATTGCTCCAATTAAAACAACTCCATTACTTACAGGTAAATATTAATTAAAAAACATGCCATGAGTTAAATATTTATTTATTCTGGCAACGTTTTGGGAGACAACCTGCTCCCGCCTTAATTATTATTTACCTGGAAAAAAGACTGCGTTGAAAAATCAAAATATATTTTTAAGTTGAACGCATCCATTAGTTACTACTGTTCAAACTAAAGATTTGATTTGTAACCTCAATTGTTTAAATTACAAAAATATTTCGTATGTTTTCGTTGTCACGCAATGATCAAAAACAATGAAATGTGGTAACATTTGGGTAATAAATAATAAAAAAATCCTTAATATATGCATTACCTCTTTTTGTAGGATGAAGAGGCAAAGCCTATTAGCGAAAAAAGAAAATGATTTTGAATAACTAACTTCTCCAATTCATGGCATGCAATTTTGACGTCATCTTGTATGGGTGGAACAACTGGTAATGAAAAACTATACAAAAACACCTACCAATTAAAATCCATTTGCTATTTTCAGTTATATTGTTGATTTTTTTGCCTTCGAAAGTATACGAATTTGTAGACCCGCGCTAAACGAACTTTAGACAGACTTAATTGCATTACAAATAATAGTAAACGAAAGAAAAGAAGATGAAGTTTTATATCATACAATTATTTTTTAAATTCATGTAAAAATGTTATTATAAAATATCTACGTATATATGAATAAATTATTTTAAATAAAACATGGAACAAACAAAAATTTTTAAAAAAAACTACATTGCGTTTTTTTTAAAAGGCTTTATGTGACGTCGCAAAGTAAAGCCACTCCCCGAAGAATCCAATATTCTGGTGGTTGAGTCGTGCGAAGACACAAAGCAGTAATATACGTCAAATCGGTTCTCCTAGGCTTTTTATA
Source organism: Euphysa ruthae (assembly GCA_035046665.1). Lineage (NCBI taxonomy): Eukaryota > Metazoa > Cnidaria > Hydrozoa > Anthoathecata > Corymorphidae > Euphysa > Euphysa ruthae. The sequence goes on from JAUZNK010037834.1 coordinate 3,888, forward strand.
CACTGGGCATATATATAACCGCGGATCTTTAGGCCCGGTGTTGCTAATAGCGTAAATATGTATCACAGGTATGATGTTGAACAATGTTTTTGGCGATTGTTCCATTAATTTACAATTTTTACGGTCCCAAGCTGCACCGTCTAAATACAATCCATGGACGTAGACACCCTCATAAATAAAAATAATAAAAATTCAATTTATTTAAAATATGCACAGTATATTTACAGTATATTAAATAATGATAAACAAATAAATACAGTAAAATATTTAGAAAATTGTATTTTATTATGAGGTTTTGTAATTTAGGATAGTGGCTTAAAAACGGACAACTTATTTAGTCTCGCTATATAACATGTTTTGAAGCGTGATGTCCAATATCTGATAGCATAAACGGATAAATCTTTATTCAACTCAAGGACGAAGGCACAGAAATATATACTGCAGATAGGAATTTTATACTTCACAAAAATTTTACCGCAGGCGGGGCTGTAATGTCTTCTTTCATTTGTTTGAGGACTTCATTGTGTAGTACAACGGAATCTAGCGCCCAACCTTTGTGTGCACGAGTCACTTCTTGTCTCATAGCCGTAAGAAATCCCTGGGGATTAAAAAATCCTGTCATCCAAAACACCTTCGGACGTCCAGAAAATGTCCATGTCGAAAATTGATGGTTACGTTCCACTAATTCAGTAAACCAGAAACCAAGCGTCGATGACTGCCATGATATCTACAACGCAAATTTTACACTATATATTGTGATATCAAGATGAAATCAATCAAGAAAGACTTCATTTTATACACATTTTACAGACCGGATTAAATACACGGCATGTGAAAATGCGCAGTAATATACTGATATCTAGGTTTAATTTAGTTTCAACTATAGTTTATAATAATTATTAAATATCAAAGAAAAACAACAGGTAAAAACAAAGAGAGCAGGTATTTATACTATTATGCCTATGCGTATGCCAAACATCTACTTAGAAGTTTGCTCACCTTTTGCCATAGGCCCGGTACACGTGCATCAAAGATGTTATCCAAAGCATCACGCAAGTTCTAAAAATAAAGCATGGTAATAACTGATATTCATGAGGAAATATCTGAAATTTTTCTAACAAGATTTTTGCCTACCCTTAGATATAAGTCCGCAAAATAGATCATTTGAGTAAAATAGCGGCATGAGTACAAAAATTTAAGGGATATTATAGAGGCAGTTATAAGGTATAATAGTATCTAGAGTTTTAACAAAACGTATTCTAATGAAACGGAGGACTTGAAATCCAGTAAAAAGTCTTAAAATATTGCAGTTGGTAAGCTATACCAGTTAGCATTGAAAATATTTTCCATGTGAAGAGGCACAAAATCTTTTTGGTGTTTATTTATCAAAATAAGATAGCGCTCATATTTCTGTCACAGGTTAAAAAGTTATATCGGATGAATACTTATTAATATTAATGACTTAAAAAACAAAAAAGAAAAAAAAAAAAAAGAAAAATAAAATCCAGTAGTTTGGGAAGTTGTGTAAAATTGCCAATTATAATGTAAAACCGCCAAAGATTAAACATAAATAACATCGGTATCAACTTAATCGGAAATTGACATTAAGTCAGTAATGTAAAAAAATACGCACTTGATAATTTTATACCTCACTCATAATAATGGTTCCTTCAATTGCAAGGATTAGATCGTTAAGCGTAGTCCGAACCATTGTGATCACTTTCTGCATACGATCAAGTTCTTGTCGCAAGAAGATATTTAATGGGGTGAGTGCACCCATCTTTTGAAGACGAGCTTTTACCTAATTTAGAAATATTTTTAATGGTTAGTTAATAATAAGGAACCAAGACCTGTATAGTTAGGAGTAGTTAATGGTTATATTTTAAAGAATCATTCAAAATATCTAAAATTAGAACCATATTTACTTTTATTCAAAAAATTTCTTGTAATTAACATTTTAAAGTAGTAAAGTTTCTTAAATTTTGACGGAGTATATAGAAAATATATAAAAAAATCCAAAATTATGTCCGAACCTCATGTGGTACGTAATCAACAGGCAGCTTAGATAACATTTCATTAGCTTGTTTAGTAACCACTTGCTCTCTTGTTTCGCCTGTACCACCACCACTGTCTTTTGGTTGGATATTCAATATGCATTCCAACGTTTCACGTGTGATGTTCGTTTGGTATCTACAATCATGGTCAAAATATTATGAGACTTATAAGCCATTAGGACATCTTAATAATTGAAAAAAAAAAAATACCACAAGCATTTAAAATATGGATACACCGCCCTTGGTATTTTCAACTTTAGGTTTATCTTTCGATTAATAGACTTATAGACTTAGAACATAGAAATTAAAAAAAAAAAAAAAAAAATTCTCTGCTGGATCTAAGGGGTAAAAGTGGCAGGTACTTATTTGGGTTTGTTATCATTTTTGTGCCATTTTGGTCAAGAAAAACACTTTAACAACATGCGCCAAATGTGAATTTGTGCATGATTGTAGCAATCATGAATAAATCAACAAGATATCAAAACAATATACGCACTTCTAAATTTAAGAAATTGCAACACACATTTTGTCAAAGACATGTTTATAGAAAATTTGAACTTGTATTATGGGAAATTTTATGTCATGATACAAATATCCCATGCCTAAAAGCAAATATCCGTGACTTTATATAAATATTTCATGACTCAAAGTAAATACCAACGACTATATATGAATACAGTGACATAAATATCCTACGTAATGTCAGCATTGGGATGCAGCCCAAATACTTCAGGTGTATCCATATTTGGTAGCAGGTTGATAGAATCTAGGAACTCATTGAGGTTGTTAACATGTGGTATTATGTAACCTTTGAAAAAACAGAAATTTTCTGCAAACATGTTCTCACCGAACCAAACCTAAAAAAAAAAGGTGAGCAGGTGGTTTATTTCATCGAAATATTCATTTCATTAAAATCTGGAAAATTTCTCATTATGATGTCGTTGGCTGTTTTATGTTAACTTCCAGAAAATCTTTAAGAGAATTTTATTTTCAGTTACAAATCGTAAAGGAAAGAATTATACATGTTGCATTAAAAAGCTCATTGCTAAAACACTTAACCTTACTTAGATAGATAGAAATGGTTGCGTTTACAAAATCTAACTTAGCTGCAAATCAAAATGTTATAAACACTGAAAACGACTACATCTAATGAAATAAAATTTAAAATATAAAATTAAATTGGGCATCTAAAAAGAAAAGTAGGGACTTAAACTTAGCAAAAATAATGTATTTCACCATAAATACTTGGAACAATGTTTAACTATAGAATAATTGAAACTCAAGGAATTTCCTCTTAATACTTTAAAAAAAAATTTTTCATGGCGCAAAACTAATTTATATGTTTCCACGAATGAACAATATTGTGAACATTACCACACAGAATAGACATTTATAAGAAATATAAGTCGTTGTTTCTTGGGATTGAGAAATATATGTCGTTGTTTCTTGGTTTTAGAATCTGATCAATTTTTTAAAAATGTATTAAAAATTATGGATTATACATTTTGGTTGATAGTAGAGCTACCCCAAATAAATTTTTCCTATTTATCACAAAAATCAGTATTTCATTGAGTTCATATCAGTTTACCTTGGCATATGTATTAAGTAACCTTTTGTCATAGTCATCAGTAACACGGCCGCCATATTGAACTTCTCCAATCATGTATCTGACAGTGTTCCATGAAACAGGCTAAAACAAAGTTTCCAAGGATAAATAATATATATTTAATAATTTTTAACAACATAAATAATATAACAATATTAATAAGATATAATTAATAACATGTATATTTTTTTACATACTCCGTTAGTTTATGATAAAAAAAAAAGAATAAATTCAAGTCTTGGTAGTCCTATTTGGATTTATTGTTGACATTTTGACCTCAACTGTACTTGCTTTACAATCTCATAAATTTTTGTTGACACAAACAAATTTATTTACACAATTTTGACATTCAGCATTTGAACCAGTTAGAAACAGTGGTAAAATTTACATCTAATCAAGAATTTCCTCAATTAAGAACAAAATATTAAAATTAACTTTTAGTATGTTAGAGCTAACGATAGGAAATCTGACTAAGTCACTAACTGGAAAATGCCCACCTCGCCAAGTGACTTAACAGCAGTGCTGAGGCTGTAGAAATTCCAAATTGGTTACTGAAGGTAGATTAATCCTGATAATGAAAAAAAAAACTGACAAAGCCTCAGTCGTAAGCAAAAACAAATAATTTGCTGTCTAAATTTCATCTGCGAAGTGTTTTGGCAGTGTTTAGTGGTGCAAGACATATACCATCTTACCATCTTAGTGATTATAACTCTCTCCGTATTTTTATGTAGTTACGAAAGCGTAAAAAAACCATCTTAGCTTCATTAGCAATTAATTTCAAGAGATATAACCTTCAACTGAGTCAAAAGATTGATATTATTTTTTTGAATAGAAATTGGAAAGATTTGATGGTTATCAGAAAACCTTTCCGAAAAAAAAATCTGATTTCTTTAGATTTGCTTATAAATGACCTGAAAGATTTAAAAAAAATATTGGACAAAGAACGGATCCCTGATAAAAAGATTTTTAGCATTTTCTTAATTCATTTCTCAGTATCAATAATCATTCTTTATGACCAATCAAATCAAATACTGCATCAAGATTAAAAACTCAAATTTATTGTCTGTTGCCACCAATATGCCATTAAAAAAAAGGTCAAGTAATATAATAACAATACATATTTTCATGTTAAATATCTGGTGATTTGCATGATCATATTCTAGCCAAATAAAAAATGCTTACATTATTGTCAAGGTCATCCAAGTGGTTTTGTACAAACTGTACAGTTGAAGTAAGATCTGATTGATTGAATTCGTAGGGAATGTTCCAACCAAGAGGGCCAAACTTACGACGTTCCTAAAAAACAAAATCAATATAAGAACACAACTTCAAAATTAATATTTTGGTATAATAAATCTTGTGAATCAATATCATCAGCAGTATAAATCGCTGCACTTAATTGGTTGTGATGAGTGCAATTAATCATTTGATTGGTTGAGAGGGGTGTAATTAATCATTTGATTGGTTGAGAGGGGTGTAATTAATGATAAAATAAACAAGGTTTATATAATATTGAAAATATTAACAAAAGGCATCAACCCTTGAGATTTAATACCTTAATTCAACCGCTGAGAATTCTTAACCATAAGTTTTACTAATAAACCCTGTAAAATTCTGTGCATTGATCAGTGTTTCACAAAAATTATGCTTTGCCTTTTAATAATTTCAAGTCAATTTTTAGATTTAGAGGTTAGTGGTAGCAATCACAGGCTAATAATAAATTTAATATCATAACATTAAATTTAACAGAGACAACGCAAATTAATTCTTTGCAGCCTCCTAAATCATCAAAATATAGTGTTCCCTTTTTTTTGAAGTATTCCATAAAGGGATTTTTCCTTTTAAAATATAGAGGATGTAATAAAATCAATTTTAAAAGCAAAAATCACACTAATACACCTCAATATTTATAAATGACAACAAGATTTAAATTATGATGATTTTAAAATTAAACATGGGGAAGTAACACTTCCTTTCAATATAGATGGATTTAGAAAAAAACTTTGTATTTTTAAATTGTAAACAAACCTGTACTACAGTATGCATAAACGCAACAGCATATAGCATGGGTTTCCACTGTGCCATTGGACATATATCCAACTGATCCTGAGTTACCCCAGCGTAGGTTCGTCTTAAACCAGCCTTCATTCCTTGTGGAGGTTCATTAGTAAATTTGACTGAGCACTGAAACAAAAGTTAGTTTTTTAAACAAAACAAAATTCTTTAGAAAATGCAAAAAAGTTTTCTTTTTTTAGAAATCAGTCGCTTTCTGCAAGGAAAAACCACAACTAGACAGAAACCTATATCTGTTGACAGTAGACTTAAAAAGGATTGGAGGATCATAATTCAAAGAAAAGCCAGAAGGGAGAAAGTTCTATAAATGAACAGTACGTGAGAAGAAGCTTGATGAATAAAAGTTTTTGGTGGTAAAGTTTACGGACCATTAAAGAATGAGTAGCAGATGAAAGCCTTGTGGTCCTTGAGAAAGTCTGGAGTGAAAATGTTACTCCTTTCAAGTCATCAGAATAGTGTCCATGGAAGTACTTGTCGAACAGTGACAATGAGATGGCAGTAATATTTATTCAATATATGACGAAATGTAGATATAAAATACATTGTCAGATTGAAGAAAGTGCTGCACTCGGAATAGAGATCCATGGCAGCATATTTTGGAATGGATTCAATGTAAGAATTGCAATATGTTAATTAAGAACGTTAGGCATAACAATCAAATCTGTGTAGTTTCAGTGAGTTCAATACCATTCAATACCATCAGCACAGATGGAAAGAAAGTTACCCTAAAGCGATTTATGGAAAGAAGCTTGGTTTTTGAAGCATTGAATGACACAAACAATTTCTCACCCCATTCAATAACAGTGCAAAGATCATCTTCCAAATCAGGTGCCATTTCAACTTTATCAAAAGCATTGTTTGTCCTTTCTAAGGATGAGTAAAAAGTAATATCATCTGCATATATAGCAAGCTTGCAAAGAATACTATCACACAAATCATTAATGGAAATTAGAGAAAAAGTAGGTTTCTAAACAGAGCCTTGAGGGCACCAGAATTTACAGAATAACAGTTCGAGGAAAGGCCATTGCGTATCACCTTAATTTCTTTGGTGGAAAAAGAGACTTGACGATATTCAAGGAAAATACATTCCTTAAACAACCTGCAGAGAAATGCAGAGTTCTGGAGAGCAATTTTTTAGTACAACTACAAGAATTTTATCATGACCAGTAGTTTTAGAAGGATCAAGAATAGCAATAACATCTGCAGCCATTTTGGTTGTTATGTTGAGGTGAGTAAAGTTATTGTCAGTCCTAGGTGGAAATTCAAGTAATATGTGTTCAGAATCATAGAGAGTGGAGTTAGCACCGAACAGCTTAGTAATCATTTATTGAAAAAATTTGAAAATTTTGATTTTTGTAACCGAACATAACACATTTTTGGAGCAAAAGTCTGTGGAGCAAAATTTTCAACAAGTGGTCATATAAAGTAAAAGATGCCAATATATATGCATATGGTCCTTCAACTTCATACAAAGCTAAAAAATAATAATAGCAATAAAAACAAACAATGAACAAATCTCGAATAAATTACAAAAATGTTTAGGCCTAAAACGAGCATGTTTTGGACCCTGGGAACTAGATTCAATAACATTTTTATTATAGTTAATATTTCCTATGACATAATCCAATATTTTAGTTTAGTTTTTGAGAAAACATGGATTTTTTTCATTGTTGGGTCATAAATTGAGTCCGGGTGCCCATAATTTTTGGCATTAACATTTAAAACCAGTTTCAAAAAAAAAAAAAAAAAAAAAAAAAAAAAAACTGTCATTTGCTTTGCCTTATGATCCTTCAACTTCAGTACAAAATTTCATAAAAAGTTATAAACAGTTTTGGAGATAAAAAGGCGAATGGACAAACATATGTGAATTTATATACTGTCGGCTTTACTGGGAGTCCAAATTTGCAGAATTTGCAAAAAAAAAAAAAAAAAAAAAAAATTGAAAACAATTATCCTAAAGTTTTAGCCAACTTCATTTAAATTGAACCTATAATGACAGAATTTTAGAATTACTAATCTGCTTTGGATAATTTATATAATTTAATTAATCACCATTCATACAAGTTAAATTAATACATTTTGAATAATATGAAAAACTAACAGTGACTTATTTTATTTTTCATACATTTACGGGCTTTAATTGTGACATTGGTATGATAATAATACCTATATTTTATCACATTAAATGTATCTCTTAAGCTCCAAAGATAGATCTTTTATCGCAGCTAAAGTCTTAATAATACTACTTAAGTACAGAATAAATAAATATTGTTATACCTGTAGCAAACCAATAGGAAATTCAACATGCACTTCTGTAGTTATCCATAAGCGGAATGTAGGGTCTGCAGTTTCCAAGGTAAGCATAAATTCTAGTAATTCATCCGTGAAATCGAGACCAAGATGACAATTTTGAAGTAGTACCCAACCTCCCTTGAAATGATAAAAAACAGTTCAAACAATATCAAATAATAAGAATTTGACAAGCAGCAGGCGCAATATTAAATTTGAGCGATGTTATCAATTTTACGAGAATTTCTACTTATAAGTGATTTCAACAACCATATGATTCTACCAACGACCTATAAGTTTTTTTTGTGAGTTTTTCTGAGAAAATATTGCAATAAGAAAAAAACAAAGTGTTTTATACAAACGTACATAACTAGTATTGCATACAATAAATCTAAACTAAAAATTTCTTCCATTGTAAAATTTTGGCAATTTTCACGAAACTAAATAAGCAAAATAATCTAATTCACTATTTTGGCAGACTTTTGTTTAAAATAAACAAACACAAAACTATGTCCTCCAATTTTTTGTACTAGAGCTTGTGTTCTTTTAATGGAGTCCCACATCAATTTATAACATTGAATTAACCGCACTAAAATGCCACTCATATGCGGAGTAGTTAATTCTCGGATTTAAAGCCATGATCTTGTGAATAGAAATGAGAATATTTTGTACAAATTTATCTAAGTGTAATTTGGATCAAAGAATAGATCTAAACAAATATAAATTCTAAACTAACACAATTATTTTAATGAAAACATCAATATACATACACCAGTGGTACACTGTTGTAGCAATCTTCTTGCGTGTACGTCTTGTCCTTGACCCATTGATATTGCTCTACACTCGATGTTGTGTCTTTTTGCAAGTCCTTCAATAGAACTTGTAGGGTCTGAACCCATAGACAGCAGACATATCATGGGTGTTTTAACATCACTCTCCTCCCACAATGCCTCAATGTTCAAAATAACACCTTCTGCATATCGTTCACCCATTGACTCGGCAATGTACCGACGAGCTTGAGACAATGTACGATCAGGTACCCAAGCTCTATAAAAGAATATACATATAAGCAGAGCTTTTTAAGTAACGTAGCAAAGGATCAAGTAATAACTTTTTTTTATTTTTTTTACCAGGTAATCACTATAAACACTAACAATGAACAGCTTTGACTATATTTCTAATTCTAAACCTTTCATTCATCAGATTTTTTGCTTCAAATAGTAAAATCAATTTTAAAATTTTATTTAAAAAAAAAAAAAAAAAAAAAAAAAAAAAAAAAAAAAATAATGATATGTTACAAGCGTATATTTCTGTTGTTTAATACCACCATATAAACAAGCCCTTATTTAAAGCGCATCTGTATGAATCTTGACTTGGAGCAAAATGCATCTGAGTGGTACTTAAATAACTAATGGAATTTTAAAAAGACGTAAATGTTGCTTGCAATGAGGAATAAAAAAAAATCATACAAAATAAAACTATAAAAAAAATTATTGAAAAGGCACCCTTCATCATTTGTCTCTCATAATCCCCCACTTAAATAAGAGCTACTTCAAAACATTCCTTCCTGATATAACGGAAAATTTTTTTAAAAGATTGTAGGAATTATGAAATAGTTAACAAATAATATAGTTCTTATATTTTTTTCTTTTCTAAAGATTTATTGGAGACCTAAATAGCCATGGGGGTTAAAACAGGTTTCAAAGAGAAATATTGAGGCATAGGCTTCGGTGATAGCAACACAGACAGTGTCAATATTTTTGATTTGTGCACTGGTTCTGACTTAGCAACAGCTAATACCTTCTGACTTATGTAAAGTGGCCTTGAGCTATGCGACTATTAATTTTTGCAAGAGATGCTCTTTCACATGAGTTCAAAACTAGCTTCTGTGATAGTAACGGCAACGATAAAAAATCAACAATTGAACCACTGCAAATGCAATTTTGAAAAAAATGTTTAATAGTCCATGGAAAAAACAAAAATACTTTGTAAGACATAATAAGTTAAGATAAAAATTAACAAACAACAGTTGCTTTAGTTGCAGAACCTCCATTTAAATTAAAACTTATTGTTGGAGCAACAGATATAGTGTAGAGAGTACAAGCAAGGTTTTGATTGTTGGTGAAGAACAAGGAATCATGAAAATTTACTACTATTATCGTGGTGATGTTACAGACCACCCTAGTGAGTGTTTTAACAACAATATAGCAAGAGTACGTAGTGCATGGAAAAACTTAGGTGAACTATTAAAATACCAAAAAATAGATTAATTCAATAAGGAGCATAAACATATATTTACAAGACATGTATGTTGAATTCTACTTTATGTAAAACTGTCATGTTAATGGAGGAAATACAAAATGAACCAATTGCAACAACAATGCAGCTGTTAGTTGGATCCTTTCTGTCAAATTAAGTGATAGGAAATCCACAGAAGTATTATGATGCAAATTTGGTATCATAAACATAGAAGCTGTTGCAAGATACAACAACCCTTGTTAATTGATCATGAATGAGATGGTGAAAAATTCTGGCCAAAAAATTGCATAAAACATCGGTGACAACCTTTTGCGCTGTGGCACATTAAAGTAATGCATCTAAACCACAGCAAGGAAAAGCTAGGTGTTCGCAAAAAATCCATTGCAAGACTGTGCATTATGGAGCAAATCTAATCGAGCGAGAAGAAAATATCATCAAATGTGGCTCTAAGGGAGTTTAACTGGATGGTAATATAAGCAGCTCTTGAATAAAGCTGAAAAAATGTTGAAGAGTTTATATGTCTTATCTACAAAAATCATTATTAATGCACCGTATTAGTGTACCAACCTGATAAGCAGCAGTTTTTTAAACGTATCAAGAGAGGTCTGGTAACCATCTGGTATAGGATGATCTTCAGGGGCATCTTTATCAAACCAATTCTTCCATGCTGATTCATTTCTAGTAACCTTAACATGAGGAAATTTAAATCATACCAATTCAATATTTGGATGAAATTTTATATGTTGCAAAAAACTTTCCACATTACAGCATTTTTTGGCCCCGAAATCTGCAAATTTACAAAAATTTCAACAAAATCATAGTTTAAGAATTCAGGGGGTATCGATATAAAGTCATAAAATGACATTAATCTTAACAGCCTTAAAATCTTTTTGTCAAATATTAATCTAATCAGCATTAAATTATAAAAACATTATATAATCAAAAAATAATCCACCTGAGTTGGAGCATAGATTTTAGGATTAAAAATTAAAAAATTATGAAAAATTATTAAAAAAATTATGATGTCATTTTGATGCCAATCTTTGGCATTGCCATGGTGAAAAGAAATAAAAATTGTTCAATTACTAATTTAGAATTACGTTGCACTAAATTTGGAAGAGCTTGTCAATCAAAATTCCGAGATATTTTATACTAGTTGAAGGATATAATTTTTTTTTCATTTAACTTAATCTTAAAGATTCGGACCTACTAGTTTACTAGGTTTACGAAAAATAATGAATTCAGAGAAATACGGTTGGCGTTAAGCCAATTAATAACAAATTTTAAAATCTTTCTAGTCCGGTTCTTAAGACGATGGCATGCTTGAATATCTTCAGGATTTGTTAAGGATCCTATTCTGAATAAAATTTCGCATACCTTTTTAAAATAAAATAGATGTTTTGTCATGTTCAATAATTGTTTTTCATGATGTTTTAAGATTATGATCAAAGATAAAAAAATTTGACATTAAAACTTTGATTTTGAATAAATACTTAATTGAATGGTAGTAATGGTTGCAGTAAAATAAAGAAGAATCTGAATGTTATTAATTTCATAATTATTTCTCTATTTCTTTAGCACATCTGTTTGACTCCAAGTATATTAACAATAACCACCTGATCAAGGATGCCACTAAATGTTGGAAGTTTACTAATTTGTACTAAGTTCAACCAAGTCATATCAGATATCCATTTGTAAGGCTTAGGTTGGCAAGCTTTTAGGTCTAGTGCAGCTCCACCTTGAATAATAAAAAAAAAAAAAATAAATAAAATTGAAAATAAAAAACGGTAACATGCGAAAGTCAATGTTTTATTTTGTGTTTTTACTGGAGGAATAATTATGTCAAATAATTACGTCTGCGAATTAAATATGTCTGAACATAAATTATCTCATTAATTATGTAATTTCTAAATAATTTTAGGTATTTTTTTTACAAAATGAGTCTAACCTTAACTAGAGTGTAAATACATCGGCAGTTTAATATCTTTCATAAAATCATAATGCAAGCAATAATTGAATTAAATGAAAAGCTAAATGTTCTTGTTTGTAAATTCGTAAATATTTATTACCATTTATCAGTATTAATCACATAAAATTCACAGAAAGTACAAACCTTTAATAAGTGATGAAAATTCTTCCTGTTTGATTTTTTCTTTTCCCATGTCAATTTTAAACGTGAGTAGTAACGTGAACATGAATTTATCAGCTTCATACAGTCCACGAGCTGCATATTTGTAAACTTCAAATGTTAGGAAATCAATTATATTCACGATTCGCTTTGATGGAATTGGAGATTTTTCAGATCTAAACAAAGCTTTTAAAAGAATTTCCCATTCCAAAAATTGGAAGACTTTTTAAACTAAACTCTCAAAACTTTTCTTGTGATAAGGCCAAATGAGAACTTAATAAAACTATGGTATAGTGATAAAAAAACCCAAAATCAATTAAAATTGAAAAAAATAATTGATTTTAAAACTTGGAATTTCTTAAAAATTACTACTAATTGACTGATTATTTAAAAATTTCAGTTAACCTTAATCCCAAATTACATATTTTGCCCAATACAAGAGTTGCCAAGGTCCAATCAAAATGGACCTTTTTTCCTGTGAGCTTGAACATAATCCCTTACAACTGTGTCAAATGTCAAACTCTAGCTTTATAAACATTTTTTTTAAAAATAAATAAATTGGACTTACTTTGCCATAGACAAATCAAAAATATTTAGAAACTGTTGCAATGCAGTCTGATACATAACATTAACCATGCTCATCTCCACCACTAAGAAATACAAGATACTACCCCGCGTAGCAACAGCACGAAACTCTTCACGAGCATTATTAATCTTTATCTCGGTTTCACTGGCAATGATAAGTTTTTCACTGACTTCTTGCGCAGTTTCTTTTGTAGTTTTCAATACAGCAACCAAGGATTCATCTTCCACAAGGGAACCCTATCATAAATATTGATATTTAAAATGTTTAATTTAACGTCAAAAAATGTGTTTATCTAAAGGATTTAAAGATTTTTCGTTTCAGTATAACTTTAAAGCGTATTGCTTTTACTAGTTAACTTCAAAGTCTGTGTTATGAGTATTAAAACTTCAACCTGCTAAATAAATAGAAAAGAGTTTAATACTGCAGATTCAAATAAAAAAAAATGAATTCAGTTTGTAAATTAAAATAATATGGACTTTGGAATGATAAATAAATAAGTTCACTAACAAGTCAGAAAAACACATTTAAAAATTTTCTAAATTTAAAAATATCACGCTGGTAAAACTTCATAGAATTTCACTAAAAAGTTAAAGTTTATCAAAATTTTTTCATAAATTTGATATTTTTCAGGTCGTCGTGTAACTTTTAAGACAGCTTATACCAAATTGTTTTTGTACTTACGTATTTTGCCACTAAAATCATGCCTGATTGTTTTTGGGCTCATTTGTTTCGCGTAATATTCAGCTTCTCAATCACAGAATAATATATATTATATATATATATTATATATATATATATTAT
>JAUZNK010037845.1:0-17679 GCA_035046665.1 Euphysa ruthae
GTAACAATACTACTAGTCTAGACAGCCTTTTTTCAATGTATAATGATCAATAATCGCTTCTAGACTAATTAATAACTATTTGAATTATTATAGTATAATAAAGGTATTTTTTAATTTTTTTGGATTTTGTTTATTCGGATTAATAAACCGAAACTTTTGTGAAAACAAATTATTAAAATATATATGTAAAATATATATGTAAAATATATATGTAAAATATATATGTAAAAGACGGTATTTATAACATTTCACATACCTCATTTTTTGGTCAAAAAGAGTATGCTCGAAGTTAAACCTAACATAGCTAGCTTTAGTATCACCAAATTAATGTCCCTCATCATTAAAAAAAAATGATGCCTTTAAAAATCGCCTATGTAAGGCATACTTCATCAAATTATGTGTAGAATTTTTCTTCTCAAAATTTGATCAAAGTACAATAAATGAAATTTCCATAAATCTCTCATTCATTGAAACAAAACAAAAAGGTGTTTAACGTCGGAAAAACGTAAAAAAAACGGTGTATATGTTAATTTTGATCACGCTGTCATAATTTTCGTTACTTTTTTCGCAAAAGTTTGCAACATACAAAACTGACTTTCATATGTAATATTCAAAATCTTGTTTACACTGAATGAAACCTTATTATCTTTATGACTATAATCCGCAAAAAATAAAACTCCATGAATAAGTATCTAGATTTGGCTATATGAGAAATTAAAGTACCTCAGATCATAGTAATATTGGCGTCCATGCAAAAGTTTGTCTCACAAAGAGTTATCTCGTAAAGGTAACTTTATAATACAATTAAAATGTGAAAAAAGAAATAAAAATTTGATAGCTGATCTGCAGTGGTTTAGATACTGATATCCGGTATAGATACTGTCATCTTTAGTATTGTAAAAAGTGTAACGGCATGCATTATAATCCATTTCAAAGCTTATTTTGTACCAACAGGAGTAGGAAAGTTTTCTTTATAAAGAGGTTATTACAAAACTTAAGTAAAAGTATTATAAACTTTTTTCTGCTGTACTTTCCATTACTCTTAGAAAATTTTGCAATCTATTTTCAAATATTTTTGCACGTGCAAATATCTGAACATAAGAGAAGAAATGTTTATCCTAATTTTCTTAATGATTAATAAATTTATGCCAAACCGAAATAAAAAAAAAAAAAAAACGCGAGCAATAAATTTTTTAAATTTTACACTATGCTTTAGAAACCGTTTAGAAAAGTTTTCCCACCCGTTAATATTGAGCAGAAGTTTACAGGCAAATTTTAACCTTCAAGCATAATAGTTTTTAAAAATCCCATTCAATGTTCTCACCATGAATATCACCTGTGTGATCTTTTAACCTCACCTTATCTCAATGATTTTCGGGTGTGCAATATGTGTTTCGTTGATCTCTTTATTTATTTAAACGAAATTTAATAATTTTACATTTTTGATGGTTAAAAACTTTTTCCTTCAAGTTATGACTACCTAGCACATGATCAGGGAAAAATTTAATATGAAGTGGTATTCATAGCAAGTGCAGCAATATATTTGATATAGATTTAATCTTCCTCAAAAAAAATTTTTGTTAAAACGAAGTTTAACCTAGAAAGTAAAATTTTAATATGTTTCCAAAATGGTAGTGAAATTGAATATTTACAGTTAGATTTCCTACCTATGATTTGCTCAATTTTTGAGTATTATTAAACCTATTTTTTTTTTATTCTAATTTTTTATTTAATGCACGTTCGGCACAATCCTTACAACCTAAAAACGAAGTTAATTTAGTATCTTGGTAAAAAGTAAATAAAGATAATAATTTATGATTAAAAAACTTATGGCGAATTTTGACTCACTTTTTTTATCTTCAAATTATGAGCTTTTTAATTCGGAAGAATATCTGAAAGATCTTATCATCCGGCAGTGGCTCAATTTAAAGCTCCCACTTGTGCTACGGCAACAATCGATAGCAAAAAATTTTTTTTTTCGCTCTCGAGTGGATCTGAACACATGATAATTCCTATTATAATGCAATATTATCGGAAAATGTGCTAGGCCATACTACCTTGGAAAATAATCCTTTTTAATGATTTAGAATAATTTACTGAACATATTTACAAATAGACGTAAAAGCAATAATAAATTCTTGGTTTTACAGTTTTGCAAAATACTCAGCTAGCTCTTTTTATTTCTAAAAAACTAAGAAAACTATTAATTTTTTGGCTAAAAAGATATATTGTAATTTTTATTGTAATTGCTATAACTGGAGTTGGATTAAACAAATTGGAATCCTGTTGTTAAAAATCAAAAAATCTAAAAAAATTGAATAATAGCATTTGAAATAAAGAATAGGCCATTCCTTGGCAAAAATTCTTTCAACAGCATAAATAGATCGAATTATTTTATTTTTTTTATATATTTACCACACTTTTTAACTTGTTTAATTTTTATAAAATAACTTTGAAGCAAAATTTAAAATTTAAAAAAATATGTATATTTACTTCAAAAAACAGGGCATGTTTATGTACGAAAGCAATCACTGCTATTTTTTCACTTTCGACAAACGCAAAAGAGTTAACCAGTGCTTTAATAGCCTGACGAATTTTTTGTTTCATTTGTTTTATAGCTATTTCTTTTACAATATCTCTGTCTTCCTCATTTACTTATTCTTTCCGATCTTAAAAGCCACTTAAGCGGCTCAGTAAAGTCGGTGGTCTCATTAAAATTTGTTACAACTGTGACATATTAAAATGAATAATAACAATAATAATAAAACTTTCATAAAAAAAAAAAAAAAGTTATGTGTCCTAAGGTTAACTTAAATTTATAAGAAATAAACTTTTTGAGTTACCCGTCTCTTCCAACATTTTGGACAATTTCAAATTTCAAGTAAACAAACTCATACCTGGGTTCAAAAACCTGCCATGTTTTCGTGCATTACGTATTAAATAATAAACTGTATGATAACTTACTAAACTTTCTGACTGACTATATAGAAAGATCTATGAAAAGCTTTAGCAATTTACAAGGATTGCACAGATTTCTAGACATGAAAACAATTTAAAGATATCAAAATAAACGCTATCAATATTAATTTAAGTGATTGATGCCTCCTAGATACTTACTTAATCTACAAAATCTTCTTATATAAAACAATACTTCAAAACGAGAAGCTCCTTTATATTTTAAAAAAACTCTACACATTTTTTTACCAACGTGAATGTTACTCCCACCACTCCCATTATTTTTATATAAGATTACCACAACCCACTAAATACCTCCAGTTTTTTTTTTTTTTTTTTTTTTTTTTTACATCGTTTTACTTTTTCCGATTTTTGTTTACAATCTTCCTTAATGAATAATATATGATGAAATAATCTTTTTTATTAAAAATAAATTAATTTATTAGATATAATATATATTATTTTACTTTTATTTACAGGCCTTTTCTGGTAAGCACCCCTTGCGTAAAGTGAGGCGTTTTTTAGGTCGGTTGTTCAGTAAAATAAATATTGAGATGAAAGGTTTATGAAATTTGTCTGTTTTTTGGTGACCTCACCATAGAGGAGCGCTTAGCGCTTATTAGAGAAAAAGCTTTATCTAAGATTTAATTTTAATTTTTTTTCATTTTTAGGGTTACGTGCTATTTTCCAAGAAACTTTTTAAAGGACTGACCATATGAAATCTAAAAACTGTTAGCCTGAATATGTTCAAAATCTAGCCCTATTTTCATAAAAGGTATTTTTCTGAAAAAAATAAGAGTGGGGTTGCATTCTGTTCTTATTAAGATTAATTTTATTTTTCTCACGTGATTTTTGTGCTAGCGCGTGATTAAACAGCACGCATAATTAAACAGCCGAGTGGTAAATACCGCTAGTCATTAATGTTAGATAGAGGCTCTTTATTCATATCCGCAATTTTCATACTCAACTTTCTTCCTTACAACAGAGTACATCTTAATTATCTGAACACCGCAACCATGAATGTTTCCTAAGGTTTTACTTTTGATCAACGGCTCCAGTTGTAACTTTAGTAGGTAAAATCCCTACCCCTATGAGTGAGTCATCTGATATAAATTCCTATCAGTTTGGCCAGATTAAAGATTTCTGAGCTCCTAGAATTTTATTACAATTTCACTGATCCTTGAAATTACAAACAATTTAAGGAGTGAGGCGAATTTTATTACTTTTTAAGTTTATATAAACCTTTGCCCTGGTTCTCTAAAGGTTGATGTTATATACTAAACATGACATCTGACTTTAAAAATAAACGATACGCTGCGGATTTTCATACCCCATTTTTATTTTATATAATGTGTAAACATGGCGGAACATCCATGTTAAATGTTAGCAATGATATTTTAATGAAAACCTAAAGAAGATCTACATGAACTGAATATTTATCATATTTTCTATTAAGGTATTTGCTATGGTTGGTAAGTTCTGTCCGCTCTATTGTTTGACATAAGATTTAGAGTGATCAACCCAAAAAACAAAGGTTAATCAAAGCGTGATTTTTTAACATTTTTTAACATTTCTAATAAAAAGTTTTATTGCATATTCTATAATAGCTTTATTAATAACTGGGGGAAATAATATGAAACTCTCACAGAAGTGTGATCCTAGAAGTATGTTTATGAAACATTTCAGCATTTAATTCCCACCAATGCGGAGTTGACACAGTGGTAGGAAGTTTGACCACGGAACTAGAGTTCACCAGTTCGACTCTTACCTTTGTCGGAAATTTGCTTTCCATTCTCTAAGTTTCGGAACAAAGCTCATTGCGTAATGTAACGTTAACTTAATTTGGTCAAGTTTTTTGGTTGAGCGAATTTCGTTGGCTCAAATGAGCATTCGAAGTACTCAAAGACCCGCTACGCGAGCCCTTCTGGAATTATTCTCTCGGCAATTTGTTTGTTCCCCACGTTAAATATAACATTCTCATTCTCTCTCTCAGCTTACTTACTTTTTGAATTTTTGTGATACTTTTGTTATTCATAACATTGTTAGATTCGTAATAAAATTCGCAGCCTCTACGCAGAAAGGAGATAATTCTAAGCAGACCGCTTTTCTAAAAAATTAAATGTGATGAATTTCCAATCATACTAAAGACATTTGAATACAACAAATCTGTAAAATTTAGACATAAATATCGCATAAAAGAACATACACACTTAAAAGAACCACAAATCAAAATGTCAAACTCACCCATTTCAGCCCAACTTTAGAAAGTTTTTATATGGTAGAGGAGGAAATGTAGAAATTCCCCACCCCCATGGCAAGTTCGATCAAAAGTCACCCTAGACAAATAAAGCAAAAATAAGAAAAAACTTTTTAAATTTTCAATACAAACTTGTAACCATAAAACAAACTGTTTTTAAAATATTATCGAAATTTATCAAAAACTATATTATTAAGATTTATATTCAAATTTAAATAAATATTTAAATGAAAAATGAATCGCACTTTTTCATCAAGAATTGGTTTGTTTATAGCAAACAAGTATTCAGACTTCTTCACAAAATCAGAAATAATTTATTGAATGATTTTGAGACTTTTTCGTCCTTTCTGCTTCAAGGATTCCGTTAAAGTGCAAAAAATTAATTTATTTCATAGGCGTTTTTAGAGACTTATATTCGGAGTGAGCTTATATAGGAAAGAAAAATGGATTAAGATGAAAACAACTTATAAAATATCGTATGATTTATCTCTCACAAATTTGACCAAAAACCTCATTAACTAGGTGTGTACTGTGAAATCTTCAAGTGGAGATCACATTGAATAATGTAGGGGCACCCTTTCTATCCCCTTTCCTCCCCTCCCCTCCCTTTTGCATTCGATTTTGCGGAGCTCGAAGAGATTTGGGTAGTGGATTTCATCGCAAATTTTCAAGTCTTTAGTAAGAGGTCTTTAGCAAGAGAGACTTTAGGCCTTTCTTCAGGTTTGACAATCGACCATTTTTTTTCCTGAAACATCAACTCTTGATCTACAACGTTAGGATTGGGAAGATCACTTTCATACATATCACCTAACTTCTGGAAATCAGTTATCTCCACCTCACTTCAGATTATCGAGGGAACCAAGCATAAAATCTTACCAGCAATGCAATTCGTTTTCTGGCATTGGATTTTTATTTTAGAATTGATGGTGTCCACAAAAGGTATGATCAAAGCCCGCTTAAAATATTCAAGCGGAGCCACTAAATTAAGTTTTTATTACGTTATTATTATTTTTAATTTACTTGCCATCCGGGCAGCATGTTGATAAATGACACCAACCTCCTTGTTAACATTTTCCCGTAAATGGCTCAAATTGTCAAACACTTCTTGAATATTACCGATAGCTTTTAAATGGTATCTGTTTCATAGATGTTTCTTTTCTTTTTTCTAAGATATTACGCCACTTTTATATCCACAGTTAGCAAAAGCTCCCAAGGATTGGTTTTTATCCGGTGGTAAAAATAAAGCACAGTATATGCAGAAAAACACGCCATCGCTTCTACTGTAAAAAAATCCATTTTTGCAAATATTCTTCTTTATATGGGCGCTTGTAACCATGTTTCAATGTCTTGGGGAATCAAATTTAATCTGTTGTTTTAGATTGTCTTTTTTTGTTCAAAAACTTTGTGTTTTTCATGTGGTGATAATTCGTGGTTTCCACCTAAGAGTTCACCAATATCGTATCGCTTTTCTCCTTCTTTTAGATCATCTTCTATGTCATTTTTTTGATGTAACCTGCACGATGAACCTTAGTCTTCTGCGTCACTGACCTCGTCCTCATTGACTCGTCGCTTTTATCTTGTCAGAGGAAAGTTTTCTTGATCACTTCTTGGACACTGTAAGAAAAAAAATGAATTAAAAAAAAAAAAACTAAAACGGAACTCTGATCTCTGAATTTTGAAGAAAAACAACTTCCTTATTCTTTACGTAATAATATTTTATAACTTTCTCAGCTAAAAACGTCTACCTACCGAACTAACCCTTTATTATTTTAAAGCCTGTTTGGAACAGTCTGTCGGTTTCTATAAAGAGCTGTTTCTTTATAGTTTTTTAAAAAGTTTATTCTTAGTTGGAAATGCATATCATGTTCGTGTAACATATGCTTTAATTTATTTTATTTAATAATTAAAAAGCACCAAACATATTTTTGTTGGTTGTAAACTAGTGTTTATAAATTATATACTTGTTTACAACTATGTAAAATACCAACGTTAAATGAATATGTGAATGAAATGAATGATACCTAAGTAAACTTTCAGCAAGAAGAAATAAAAATGGCTTAGCAAATTAAAAGTTCAATGAAAATAAATTTAAAAATATTTTACCGAATTAATCGAGTTAACCATTTGCTTTTCTTCGCAGCGTTTCGTAACTTTTTTTCATCAGCTACTCGTTTTCTTTCTTTGTTCGGCATTTTTTTATTTTGCGTCTCTTATAAAAAAAACTTCCTGCTCTATGCTTATCGAAAATGTAAACGTGTGAGGCTACTCTTATTCGTAGTGAATTCAATGCAATTTATTCAATAAAATCTGTTAAAAACGACGGGAAGCAGCATATTTCTTTAATTTTTCTTTGCAATGCAGGGAGTTTTATAAAATTCTAGTGAATAGAATTTCGCATTTCGAGATAATTAACATAAAAGATATTAAAGTTTTTTTCATTTGAATTGAAAAACTTGAAAAACGGTGTTTGTTGCCAAATTAAAAAGGGCACTTCATACAAAAAAGTGGGGTCGATCGCACCCAAAGAACCGCCATGATACGGGCCTGTTAACTGGGGTTTTACTCAAATTTAGGGGTATTATTCCAATGTAAAGCAAAACTTTGAAACATATGTCATGTGGAATGCGAATATCTAGCTCAATATTCAATGGATGTTTATATAGGAAGGTTATATTCGGCGGCAAATATCCATTAGCACATTGGGACGCATTTTTGCTTTTTTTTTTTTTTTTTTTTACTTTTTATTCTTGAGAGAAGTATATTTTGCAAATAAACTGAATGAAGATGTAAAGAACAAAGAGTCTAAAATCACTTAAAATCAATCTGTAATAACTGTTAAGAAAAATTACCTATTTCTTATTATCTCACTTCTCTAAATAAATGATTAAAATATCTATTTCAAATTTTTATGAATGAAAAGACGAAGAATTTCCATTTATTTCGTTTTCACAATTTATTTTTTGATTGGGCTAAACTCCAAAAAAATTTTATAGACGCAAAAACAAAACTAGGCTTAACAAAATTTAGCTACATAAAAAATTACTACATGGCTATCCCCTGTAAATAAGATTAATTTAGGTTTTGTAGTTACCAAGGGGCCATTAATCAATTAAATAAAAATTAAATATGTAATTATATTTGTTTTATTGTTTAATAACATTGCATTCATGAGTGGACTTGATTCATCGCCAAGCTTTGTTTTAGTTTCTAATATACACTTAATCTTCTCACATTCTTTTCATTCAAAACAAATTCTTCTCTTTTTTCTAGAATGCAACATTTCTTTGTTTTGTTTCAAATATCTCCAGGTGACAATAATATTTCACAGAGAAGGCTAGAAAATTTTTGTAAAAGGAAACATCCTTTTCCCAAGATTTAGTTACTGGAACTATTATTAGCTCTCAACACATTGCGAGATATTACTCAATTTATGAAAGTAACAATAATTCTACTGGTATAATAAATTAATCTATGAATTCGTTGTCTGAACTGATTTATCTGCGGGACTAATGTACAAGTTATTTTATTGTAAAGTTCATTCTGATATCGCCTATGAATGTTTTGAGCGTTAAAAATTTGGTTTTACGGTTATTTAAAAATTTGTAATAGATCTTCTTCAATTTCACAATCTGGAAATAAAATGAAATTGTGCGGTAGAGCTGTGAAGCCAAGTTAATACTATTTTGATATTTTACAGAAACGATAGATATTAGTGTAAATTTTTGATGAAAATACAAACTTGTGTATGTTATACTTGATTAAATCATTTAGATAAATCAATCGCTGTCAAGCCCACTGTTATATATAAATAGCTTAAACACAATCCGACCTTTAGAATTTTTTAGTGTCTCTCATTTTGGACCGATAGATAAAACTACATTTAATATTAGTTACTCGCTTTGAGAATTTTGAACATTTTAGTTAGCTAAGACACAAACAGTTCTAAAGAAAATGTGACTAGTGAGGAACTCCAAATAAATGAAAAAATAAAAGATGTCCTTTAAACATTCAATAAGTACAACGAGGCAACGAGATAACTAAAGAATTAGTTCAAATTTTAACGAAAGCGACCAAATGAAGTTTATTAATTTTTTGCGACAGCAATTGCTTTTATTTTGATTATAAAGGGTAGATACCTTGAGTGTATCATCTCTAAACTTGATAACTCTGGTGGAAGGCAGTTTATATTTTAAGAAATTTAGACTTAAGCCTAAATTTCATATAGCTACTCCAGGAACTAGCTAGGGTTGATTAGGACTGTCACGGTCTATTAAGTTTGACTTCAAAATCCCCTAATACTGTATTTGGGAATCAAAAAAAAAGGAGCCATGTTTCCAGATCGTCAGTTGACCGCAACATGGGGTCAAAGGTCATTTTAAACTGGCTCTCTAAGTCTTAGGCTTTGGGATCGAAAAAGATCGGTGATCCCGTCTAGCAGCCTGGTTTCCAGGGTAGCTGAAGACATTCGTCTATTGACTCTTGTTCAAAGTCAAAATAATATGATGTTAAACAGGTTTTCTTAATAAAAACTGCGAAAATTTGATACAGGGAATTCCACCGTTATTCTTTCTGGACGAAGGATTATTGTTTATTTGGACAAGTATTTTTAAAAAGAAAGTTGAAAAAGCATGATTTATCTCTGTTAAATCGCGCGCATTGTGCACCCTCGTGTCTTACGTTCCTTCGCCCCTACATGCCTTCTCCCCTATGCTCCTTGAAATATTTTTCAGGCCAGAAATAAGCAAACACTTTTGACCACACACCTAACTGATTATGTGAGTATGTAGAGGCTTAACATAACACTTATTGGCACACTGTGTCAATGCATTTTTTGAAAATTTGTGTACAAGTGCACATTTCATTTTGGACAACTTGAAGTTTAAAATTTTGTTGCCAAAAATGAGAAAACGTATTTCAATTTTGAATGACAAAGAGAAACTTACTAAGACTTAAATACAGGTTAAACTGTAAGATTACAGTGGATATGGATCATTATTTCCATGACTGTGATTTGATATGTTCGAAAATTTAAAATTGAATATAATTTTTATCATCCACACCCTTGACCCGGTTAGATTGGCCAATCGGAAGTAAAAATTTCTCCATATAACTATTTTCGCGAGTTATCCTTATAGTGTAGCCACAATCAGCTTCACCTTAACTCTCTTTGCCCATGAGCATTATAAAAGATCTCGATTAACAACAAAGAACTAACAACAAATTAAGTTCCACCTACAGGGTAGGCAAGCATTATCCCTATCAAGCTAATTTCACATCGTCAAATGTGATCACAGTAGGGTCCTGTTGTCTTGTAATCTGAAGTAACCAATAAAAAAGTTTTAAATAACGCGATTATTGCAGTAGAGGTGCTTCGAGATGACAAGACTACAAAAAGGGAAAATTCGAGATGCGAGATTTCCAGATTGCAGTACAAGAGGATGACAAAAGACAGCGTCTAAGATACTAAAAGTTGGAATATTTGTAACAGAATCAACAAAAAAAGAATTAATGAGAAAATCGTGATAAATTGCGATTAAAATTTTGAACTTTAAAGCAAATGTTTAGAGTTTTTCCCCAACTCACAAAGATTTTACAAAACAAAGAGATTGTGTGCAACTAACTTTGTAATAATCGGCCATTAAACTTTTTTGAGATTTTTGCTCATAAAATTCTAAATAATTCCTGATTTAATCCCTCCATTTTTCGGACATTATTGAAAAGATGAAGAAAAGTCTTATAAAATCTACTAAATTAAATCATTCGGTAAAAAGTTATCAACAATCAAAACAATTTCCCTTTTTCTAGGACACCGTGACAAAAGGCTCCATTAAGCTCCATTAAACGCCCCTCTCTAATAAACGCCATCTGAAAGCCTAGAAAAATTTTATAAACAACCCTCTCTTATAAACGTCCTCCCACCCAGGGCGTTTAATGCAGAAAATACGGTGTACTAATGAAAGATTAAAGTTAGTGGAAAATGACGATACAAATATAAAAACAAAAACTTCAAGACAACTTTTTTCGCGGAATTTATTTTCGTGACATGCTCTTAATTTTTTTTTGCATAATAACGAGTAGCTATCGTGATATTCAATTTTCCACCTGAAAAAAAAATCATCTCTTAAGCTGAATTTGGTAGTGCAAGTAAAAAGATATATACATATATATATATATATACCGTTTTATTTGCTTAAAAACGTCCAGACCATGCCTGAATTTTAAGCAGATTAGTTTTATGGAAGAAGGGCCTAAACGGCCTAAAGATGCCAATTAGGCAAGCTACACGTATATATTTTACATGCTGTCGCCGTTTATCGAAAGTCATCAATGGTTAAGTGGTTAAACGCCAAAAAATTTTTAAAAATCGATTTTTTCAAAATTTTTGAAAAAAATAACATTTAATCAATCAAAAAACCCATCAATCGAAAAATTTTTAAAAAAATCAGATACTTTGTTGATATATATATATATTTATTCCTTTTTATACTTTTTATTATTGAATGATTTTTTGTGGTTTCTGAATCTTGATTTAAATGCTGTTTCCGAAGGATCAATGTATATTCGTTTTTTATTATTTGTAGTGTTGGAAACTTCCGCTCGGCAAATTACTTTCTCTGTAAGATGTTGATTATTTAGCGGACAATCTGTTTTATTTCTGCAATTGCATCCAAACTTTTCTAGCATGTGTGTTACTTTTGTTAATTGTACCAGGAAGATCATCAACAACTGTTGGTGGATGGTTAGAAAATTTATTAATATATATGGGGTCTCTATTTGGTTTTCTGTATGGTGTGAATGTATAATTTGAGTTGAGTGGTGTGTCTAGTAGATCAACTATTTTTACGTTCGTTTAAACTGTAATAGAAAGACTGCATTCTTTGAACACTTTAATAGCTATTGTACATTTTTTAGGTTCTTTGCTTGATTTGGTTGCATCGTTTTTAGGCATTCTAAGATTTATATTTATTACTAAAAAAATCAGATTGCAGTTTTCTAAAAAATTCAGTTTTCAACCTCGCTTTTTGACAGTTCTAACCGAACTAATACGTTTAGTGCATCTATAATCAATGTATGATTTCTGAACAAAAATCTGATTAATCATTTAGGATATTGTTGAGAACGAACAACAGTTATAATGTTAAGAGTGATAAAGAAAGCACATGCCAAAGCATTATCAGAACACATTCCATTAATCATCGAGATTGCTACTAAAACATCTGATAAAATTTAAATAATATTTTTTTAATCTATTAATGCCTAATAGAAACTTTAACACACTCATGATCCGAAAAAAAAAAAAAAAAGAAAAAAAACGCTTTTAACAGTAGCACTGACAAGATTATTTAAAAAAAAAGACTTCTTAACGTACAAATGATCTAAAATAGACCCATTAACCTGTGTTGCTTCGAGTTAGTTGCTGGTACAAATATATTAAATTGTTAAGTTGTTCATTTATGTTAAAATCACCAACTACGATATGAACATTATATGCCCGGGTAAAATGTTGTAGTATTTCATAAAATAAAGAGAATGGTTGGTCAACTATCCTGCAAAGTAACAGAAGTTTAAGGTCAACTTGCTTTGTTTTTAAACAAATACCAAATATTGAAACATTAAAGTATCTAAGTTCGCTAACATTATGAATTAAATATGAATGGTGACAATACACAAATTGTCAATACAGGAGACATGCATTAAACATGAATGGTGTCAATACATAAATTTTCAATACATGAACCATTACGCATAAACATCATTATGTACAAACATTATGTACATAAATCGTTATGTACAAACAATAAATGAATTGTGAATACATAAATTATTGCTGTAAAATTGGTAATTGGACAAAAGGGTCTCTGTTCATAGCATAATTTTTATTAAGAACTAATTTTTTAATTGACAAAATTTTGCATAATGATTAATAAAACGTACATTTTTTTACAATTGACTCGTTATCAAAGAAAAATTCTTCGTCCTATAGATTTGGTCAAGCATTCTATCATCAATTTGTGTTGGTTCACAAATAAGTTGATGATAATCCGATAGACCTTGGAATATATTAGCAGGCATATCAAAATCATCATTATTTAAATCTCCAATAATAATATCAATATCATGTCGGCTTAAGATATCATGTAAGAAAATTCATATTTTTTTAAATTAATATAAAATTGAAAATTTTAGATAAAGTATCATCTTTTTTTATAGAAAATATTAATAAACCGGGAAATTTTTCAATATGAATAAATTGTAATCCCTCTGGGAAACAAACTGCTAAACTTGGGAAGTTGTAATTATTATCATTTTTAAAATGAATTTTAAAACTGTGAATTTTCATTTCATTGTTTGTAAAACTATTTCATAGTCTTCTTTCAGTAAACAACATTAAATCAGAAAAATTTAAATTTTGTCTGTTTTAATATCATAAGTATGACAAAAAATGAACTAAGACAGTAGTAGCTCAAAGAACTTTACTAGTACAATATGAGATTCAATACGAAGTCGCTCATATTCCAATAGAGCACTTTCATGAGGATGAATTGCCTTTTTACAAACTTTTCCTGATATAAGTAATCCAGCTAATGATTCCATCTACTTAATGAGACATACACTTGTCCCACTTTAACGCCTATTTTGACTAATTCTGGCAGCACAGCTAATTATCAATGGAAATTGTATAAGTGATATTACTACTATAGCAATTCTGAATGCAAATTTCATTCTGAACTTTTTTAATAGGAACAAAAATATTTTGCTGTGCATATAAATCACTAAGTCACAAATTTAAATCAGTCTTATTATCATTTAAAGACATAAACTACTCATAGCACACGTCGATTCAATTTGTTATGGACAATTCTCCCTGTGGAAGTAACATTTGGTGGTAATATATCTTTAGCTTTCACGATATATTTCTCTGAATATAATTCATGCAACATAACATTATTATGTTCTGTTACTTTACGGTTTCCTCCATACAAGTTAATTTTGTCTTTTGGGTATGTTGGGAAGTGATTGACATGCGACGAATTTAAAATATTTAAATCATCATTAGAAATATTACCTGTTCTACAATTATTTAATGACATCACAAACACAGGATATCTTTGTCTAACAACGATTGTCAATTCACACATTTTAAAATATCTCCAAAGCATATCAATACTATACATTGTATTTTTGGCGTTGTTTTGAAAAATACGTTAACCTTTTCTAGGTGGTAGCTGTAATAAATCCCCCATAACGGTAATTAAAAGTCCACCAATTACTTCAGTGGGTGTGACCATTATTTCATTTACCTTAATAAATTATTGCAAGAATAAATTTTGGTAGAATTTATTTTTGGGGATCGAGGACCACAAAACTGTGAATATTGCGAAATTTGTTTTTGCGGATCGTCAATTTCCATTGATTTCTGCGGAATTTATTTTTACGGATTGCTGATTTCCTAGATTTTTGAATCTTATTTTTCATGGAACTTTGATAAATGTGTTATTTCATCATGTATGATAAAAAGGAACGAAAACAAGGAAATACTGATTATTTAAATTTATATAAACAAAATATCAAAGCCGGTTATCATTTGTCACTTCTTCATCGTCATCATTAAAAACCTTCAATATGTTTCTAATAGGCTCATCGTCTAAGGCATTCGTTTCCACCCATTTTTCATCAGAATCACAACTTGAGAACGTAAAATTTGAATGCTCACCGTTACCATTATTAGGATGGGTTTGCTCAAACATTATATTAGCAGTTTATGGTACATCTAGGTACTCGATAGATGCAAATGGATCGAGTACCTCAGTACCATCGGTCACAGCTTCAAAAATACCGGCTGACTTCCATCCGTTTTCAATTAATTCTTTTCTCTTGTCTTACGTGAATTAGTAATTTTTATCAAAGTTTACGAAATTAATTTTTACGGGAAGGCGATTCTTATAAAATTTTGCGGAATTCATTTTTGCAGATGAGTGATATTTTTCAACATTTGCAGAATTTATTTTCGCAGATTGGGGGTTTCACAAAAAATTAATCCGAAAAAATTTATTCTTTTAACGTAGTCTCGGATTAACATGTTTAAATCACAATTCCTTTACCATGGAGATCTCCTCAACTGTAACTGTGTGCAGTTATGAATATCTATTTCTTAATTAATCTTTTTACTTGGAGCTTAACTGAAGTGAATAGCTTCTGATATTCTTTGAATAAATTCTCAAAGCAGTAAAAATTGTGATACCATTTATATTAATAGAGCTAGTTCCTGTAGGGGCGAGTAGTAGAGTCTTATCACTAATAGGATATTTCAATGGAACATATCAATGGAACTTTTAATGTATAATTTATGAGCCATTGATTGAAATATTGATTCGGGCTAATTGATACATCTCTTTGAGCTTTATAACCAAAATTTCCAATCGGAAAAAGGAAGGGATGTGCCAATTCTTCATAGAATTCATCATCAAAAGAAGATATTGGTGTTTTACGTTGGCAAGATGAAATAGCAGATGAAGTAGTCTCATTACACTTTGATTTTCATCAATTTCATTCTTTTCAATATGAAAATCAATATCATCATAATTATCACTAGTGTCTTTTTCATTAAAAGCAAGGTTTTGTGGAATATTTTCAGCATTAATTTCAATATTCCAATATAAAACATTATTTTCCTTGAGGTAATGCAAAAAATAAAGGAGAACAGAAGGTCTAACAGAGTCATGATTTACTTTTCCTTTATATTCTAATTTTCTTTTTAATTTAAGAATAACGATATTATTAGAGTGATCAGCTCTTGGTAACTCTTTTGCAATACTTGATGGATCAAAGGGTAAGTTACAAATTGAACCAAACGTTTTTTTTTTTTAATTCTCCCCTTGGCATCGTAACTATTTTCTTAAACAAAAATCTTTGAGCAACAAGGGCTTTTTCTAACATTCTTAAATCATTAAATGGCTCAGGTAAATTAAATACCTCTAACTTGTTACAACTGTTTGAGGTCGAATTTTACTTTTAAGTAGATATTTATCACAAGTATTACAAATATATTCTATTTCATCAGTTTGAACATGAGAAAAGCAAACAACGGTTGCATGCTAGACATATATAAAACGGGACGTCCCCTAATGTTTGATTAAATCTTTCAACTCAACCTGTATTTTCATTTACATTGCCAAAATCAAGACACATTCTTATTTTTTTGTTTGATGTTTGCCAGTAGTTCCTTGGATCTCACTATACTTTCTTTTTTCATTTTGTAAACGTGTGTGACACAAAGGAGATGACTTAATTTCCTGATGATAATACTCAGTTTGATTTATGTTTTGCTTTAACTATGCTGACGATTACTTTATTTCCTCTATATTTTTTTGATAATATTCTCGTTCATAATGTTTTTGTCTTTTATAAACTGGCGAAGATTTAATTTCTTCTTTATTTCACTGATAATACTCAATTTAGTTTATTTTTTGATTTTGGTATGCTGATGATGACTTACTTTTTCATTATTTTTTTGATATTGGTGTTTCCTTTTATTTTTGTTGTGTTGACATTTAGCATTTCGAATTGCTTCCTGTTGTTTATGTGTTGCCGATGAAAGTAAATGACCTTTGTTTTGTTTGTCAATACATTTCTTCATTAATTTAAAATTACGTTTCTGTTCCTGGTATCTTGATGTATTTTGGCGAGACTTAAAACATGTTAAAAACTTATCTTTCCCATTCTGTTTGCAGCTGAAAAACTGCAGTTGAAACCAAGCGTTGTGAATATAGCACAAATATTTGTGTATTTCTGAACTTAAGTATATCTGACGTTTATTCATTTGACGGAAGACCAAGCACATCTTAAACCTGAGAATCAAATAAATATACAAAACTATTCTCTTTTTTGATCATGAACATACTGCTGTTCATACAAATTATAAATCCGTCTGATTTTGAAAAATCCTCTAAAAAAAAAAATAAATAAAATAACGGTAGATTTGAAATTCGTGAGGACATTTCGTAAACTTTATTTAAACTTTAATCAAACTTTAGGAATTATTTACGACAGCCTGCACTGCAAATGTTTCTCTGAAAAAAGGAAAACTCTTATTCCCAGTGGTCTGTACTAAAAATACTTTTTCCTTCAGTCTGTGAAGAAAGGTGAGAATGAATAATAAATAATACAAAATATGAAAGTAAACTCTTAGAGTTAACTTTGAAAAATGCCAAAAATATGGAAATGTTTATTCTGCCCATATGTGACAAGTACACCAGGGCAACTAGCCAGGAAATTTATAAGAAAATAAATAAGAATATCCGCCCTTCTTTAAGAAAATTCTTTATAAAATAGTGACAAGCCTGGATTCGGTATAATTTTACTGAACAAATAAAAATACAAAAATAAATACAGATGGCTGCCCAATCCAAAGAAACTCATTTATGGGAGTTAAATTATTATTATTATTATTATTATTATTATATATA
>JAUZNK010037856.1:0-17347 GCA_035046665.1 Euphysa ruthae
TTTTCTTTAATAGGTATTTATTTTTTTTATTTTTTTTTATTGATATATGTTTTTGTTATTGATTAGGTTTCGGAAGAGAAAGCATACTGCATGTTAGTAAAAATTATGTACTCATATGGACACCGTGATCTATTCAAGGACAGTTTTGAGATGTTGCATCAGACATTCTATATATTACATCATCTACTTGAGGTTTGTTTTTTTGTTCATATATGATGTTTCAAGGCTTTTTTTCTATGGCATAGAGCAATTGCAATGGGATTTGACTATTTATAAATAGTTTTAAAATCGGTTCACAGATGACTAACCATGAGCTTCATAAGGAATTAATTTTTATTGTAAGAGGCATAGTTATAAATTACTTTCATTTTACAAAATATTACATTACAAAATATTACATGAAATTCTGAGTCATTGAAGAATACTTTTGCTCTTCTTGTAAAGAAATGGTGTTTTTTTTTCCCACACGAAACGCAACGAATTAGATAGATTAGACACTGTTCACAATATGACATAATGACTGTTTTTTTTTCCAACAATATCATTGCTGATATTATTACATTTTGACAACAAAATGATTGAAGGAATTGGTTCTCCTCTTAATTTTCAACATTGTAACATAAAGCAGGATTCATAAATGCTAATTTTAATTCAGTCAATTCATTCTCCATTCTTTACTTCATTCATTCATTCATTCATTCTATTCAATATCGTTTCAACAAATTCATAATAATAATTTTAATTTTTTGGAATTCAAATTTGATATAATTGCTATATCCGAATTAAAATTAAGAACTGCAGTCTTGTTAACACACCTACCAAAGCAGCAAAAGTATGTTGCCATCATACTTTGTCTTCTGACAAAGAAAAGATTTAAAAATTTAAAAGCTGAGCAACTTGAATGTATAATTTTTGAAGTAATCAGCAAAAATAAAACAAATGACATAGTTGGCGTTATTTGCAGATATCCTTGTATGGGAGGAAATACTATGATAATTATATGAAACCGTTATTAGACAAGTGAAAATGAAAACATTTATATTCATATCTCTATTTTTTTATAAGAGAAATGCCATGGACTTCAACAAAGATAGCTTATACCTAATGCTTACAGCTAATTGATTGGAGCATTGAATTAGAAAAGGAAGGTATTACCTACTTTTTTGATTTATCGATGCAGAAGGTAAATTTACTTCTAGATAGACATATGCTACCTAAGAAAATTGCACGCAAAGAATTTGAAAGAAAATACAAATCCTGGATCACAGCTGGAATATTGAATTCATTTGAATGAAAACATAAATTTTCAAAAATATTAATATTAAAGCTGCACAGATGTCAATTTAAAAAACTTACCTCCAAGAATATAAATATAATAACAATACTTTTTTATTCAAATTACTCAAAATCTCCTCTCAATAAAAAATTCTTTCTGATAGATAATAAAATTATTTCCAGCATAATCACTTTCAACAAAAATAATAGTACAGATTATTTATGATTCAACCTCAGAATAATTCTAAAAAATGGTATTTTGATTGATTCTGACTTAGTCCACAGGGATTATTAATATACAAAAATTCTGACAAAATCCGATAATGGGAAGTTGGGTTTTTGATTTTTGGGCCCAAAAGGGTTAAAATTGACCCCTTCGTTTTTCCAAATTAAGTCATATGAGTACTTTTTGGAAAGATAATTTAATGCTGATAATTTTTAAAAAACAAGAACATTTGTTTTAAAATGGATAAAAAAATTCAATAATCACTGTTTTAAAACCCGATCCAAGTTGGCACAAATTTCTTTTTTACAAAAAAGTCATGATCAATCATTGGAAAGATAACTTAACACTGGCCATTTTAAAAAAAAGAACAGTGGTCTTAAAATGGACAGAAAATTCAATAATCATGGTTTTGAAAAAAAAAAATATTGGTAACAGTCCTTTGTTTTTTAAAATAGCTCCTAAAATAAAATAAAAGTATATTTGTATTGGTTTTTTTATTTATATATCTTCTGTACTGTATTCTGATAATTCTTCATTCGTTGCATGGAAACATAAGTTTGAGCATTCAGTTGTTGTACAAGATTTACATAAATCGGTGCATTGAATTCCATTTTTCTTGAAACTACATCGCATGGCTGAACAAGCACTAAAGTTAGAGTGAATTAATTTTAAAAGAAATTCAGGCACTGAAAGTTTGTATATAGTTTTTGGATAATATTTATTATCCTTGTTTATTATCCATTGTTTTGCATCTAAATCAATTTTGCACAATTTCTCTTTAGAGCTGACCTCATTGTGGAAGCATTTCTGGTTCAACGAACGATTTTGCTTTCAAAACTTTTTTTGATAACAGCATTTTTACTTTTGGTGAATTTGTAAATTACCAAGGCAACTTTTTCTCCATCATCTTCTATTTCATCGTGTGAAGTTTCAGGTGTTGTATAAACTTTAGCAATTTTGTTAAAAGAGTTGTTTTTGACAAATTCGTGAAGTGCAGTTCCTTTTCTTACACCATAAAAGGCAGATGTTGTATTGTAGTCAGTGAAGGAGTTGATGAAGAGAATATTAAAGTAGTATTCATTGTCTAAAGATTTTTGGTACTTGATAATATTGTGCGTAATGTTTTCTTTCTTTGCCATTCTGATGTCACTTCTGAATAAAATGCTGTCTTGCGTGTCTGTGGTACTATAATAGAGTAACAATACTAATAAATCAGTATCCTCTCCAATGACAGTAGTGTTCTTTAGAAGCGATCGACTGAAACCAACTTTAGCAATATCTACATCAGCATCTTCGTCTGCATAAAGAATCTTGCAATTAGAAACAATAATTTTCGCCTTATCAATCAAATTAGTTTTTCCTTATTTTCAGAGTTTGCAATAAACATCTTTTTGAACGTTACATTTCATCTCTTCTCTGAAGTTTATCTGTTTGGATTAGAATTTTGCAGCACAACGTTCATGGATTACATCCTTTGTTGATGGGCTAGAATTATAGCCATCAAAAACTATAATTGCGATGTTAGATAGAACAAATTTTGAATAGGGTGATGCTATTTCGGCATAGGTTGCATTTTTCGACCATTTTATTCAATACACAAGAGAACCACCATCGAGAACATATTGGTAAGTTTTTATCTACACTCTGTTGCTTGATTGGGCTTCTAGAGCTTGTGAAACAGATTTGACAATTTCTTCTACGATTTGCGGTTTGTTTGCATTTCATTGATTTGCAACAACAAGCAGGCGCTGGATGAGTAATGTGGTTCAGTTGTAATGGTGGTTCAATTGTAACTTCTTTTTTGTTTGTAACAGTGGCAGTTATTATGGTCTTTACATCCTTTTTATTAAAGTACAAAATTGTCAGTGTTCACATTGTTCTCAACAACAATTCCGTTAGTAATATTGCATAATGCTGATTTGGTGAAAATTGTTCTAATTTTCCATCACCTTCAATGTGTCATCATGGTCTTTTTTCAATCTAGCCGAAGTAGCTGTCTTATGTTGTTCACTGCGAGAATGATGAACTCTGACGTTTTCTTCCATTTCTAGACAATATCTGGATGAAATCAGGTTTGAAAGCAGTGAAATTGCTCTTTGTAAATCAGTCATTCCAGTACCTCGTGTTAAATCATTAAAAGTTTTTAGAGATCTCATGAGTATTTGATCAATAATTAGGTCATTCGGTAGGCCTGCCCAGCACCTTTAACTCCTTCGTACAACAAACTCTCCGTTAACGAACTGGTCAAGCACGATGGGATGTGACTTTTTGAGCTCAAGCATAGATTTTAGATAAAGATACATAGATGTTGCATAATTACATGTCCCGATGCTGCAAAAGTAGGTAAAGATGCGTTAAAAGCATCCAAATGTAAATGCCATTTTACGACATGATTGGCTTCAACAAACTTTTTGATGATAGCAATGTTTTGGTAGCTATCCCAAGCTTCGCTGTTCTTGATTTTTTGACCAGTGCCTGTTTCAAAGTATCGATATTGCTATTAATTTGAACAAGAGCCTCATTTGTTTCGACTTCTGGATTGGTAGTTGATTATTGTTAAGTAGACCATTATGCAAAGATTGGAAATATTCATTTTCTGCTACTTCCCTAGAACATGTTGTTTGGTTTATTAGAATTTGAGATAGAGCCTGGTCAATGATCAGATGTCCTTTTATAGCTCTAGAATATGCTTTTCCATTTAACATATCAACAATTACGTTTTAACCGTAGATAACGTTTAAAAATACTGCTAAGACCTATTTTATGCATAATATACCCTATAAATCACCCTAATAAATTCATTAGTGTGCGAAATATTTATATCGGCTGCTAACTTGAATAGTAAGGTTAATGTTGTGAGAATGAATGTCAATGCACTAGAATTTAAATGTATTATAAGAAAAATTAGATGTTTGTCTATTTGTATGTTTGTCATTACATTGCTGTTTGTGCAATTAGTTGCATATAACCAGACCGAATTGGAGTTAGCTTTTTAAAGTTCCATGATAAACTGATGTTATTATTTGAGTTTGAACTTTTGTCTAGTAAAGGTTTAAGTAATAATTAAGTGCTGTTTCGCCTTTTTTAACTTCTATGAACGGAGTAATATCAATTGAAGAAGTTGATAACAAATCAGTGTTCGAAACTCCTTTCCTCGAGATATGCATTGTACAAAATTTCCCCTTCCATTCCATTGGAAAATGTTCTTGCCATTAAGTGTACACAAGTTATGATAGAATTGTCAGCCACAAACTTCATTGAGCTGTTGTCCTTTACATTTGTATTTAGGTCTACTCCTATAGATATAGCCACATTACTTTTCTACTAAGTATTTTTACCTAAATTTATGATGCATTTGAATGGATAGTCCTACTTGTAATGGGGCCAGAACTGCTCTTGGTTGTATGATCTGTGTAATTGACTGTCAGATAGCATCAACTTTTGTATCGGTGTCTTTGCCTAAAAATAGTTTTGTGTATAACAGACATAGCATTTTCAGGAGATATGTTAAACTATTGTCAATGTTGAGATCTCCTGCATCTGGACAAAAGTCCTTGCTACTTGTTACACTGCTTTTTATTTTAATTTTTAATATTTGTGCAACCACTTTATTTAATCAAATTTTATGTAAATTAATGTCTACCTCTTTAGGTTTGTTATAGTATTCTCAAAGAATCAAGTCTATATTTATTCTATAAGTAATGATATCTGAGTTTCCAATGTATCCTGCTATAGAGATATCTGAACTATAATGATCTAAAAGTTTTTTGTCACATTTAAGTGCTTTTACTATGTTACTAAGTGACGAAAGGGTGTGTGTGAATAATCTAATAATAATATTAATAACTTAACATAAAATATTCAAGTTAAGATTTGCGATTATCAAAAGTGAAAAAACAAAGTTTAACATTACAAGAATTCGACACACACTTACTAATACATTTACTAATTTCAAGGACAATGTATCTACGCCCATATACATAAAAAACATAAGCATGGCTATTTTTGAAACATGTATATTAATTTCATCAACATATTTTACACCACGTATATACACCCATAAGAACAATGATACACCCACAAGAACAATGATACACCCACAAGAACACTGATTATAAGCATACTCACAATTCAGTAGTGGTAGTCCATGTTTTACCCAATCCCGCCCATGCATGACACCTATAGGAAAATCTACGTGTACTCCCATAAATCTCTTCCTTTGAGACATTATTCTGTGGCTTGCTGGCAAACCCACCCAATATAAAAATGATGAAATCGAAATAAAACTAAATCAAACCTCTTTACCAATTCGGAAGTTTCTACTTCATGATTTGTGGTAAACACAATCTGCAGGGTGTAAATCGAATGCATCGTATTCTATCTTGCCATTGGCATTGTAAGTATTCTTCATTGTGCTCTTTACAGAATTTTAGAATTGATTTGACGAACTAATCAGTCTACCCTTGATGCATCCTCTTTTTTGTTGTCATCAAAGTCAACAGGTTTATCTCAAAACAAACAGTTAAACTTCAATTTTTCCCAAGGAACTGGTGATAGAAGCCGCTTATTTTTTCTGTTTGATTGAGAATGACAATTTATATTTAACGTGGGGAACAACAAATTGCTGAGACAATATTTGAATTTTCTTTTAGACTTTTAGAAAAGGTCAAAAATTGACATTTATTTCAAACTCTATTCATTAGGCGTTATTGCATAATAATAATATAATATAATAATCTAATATTTATTAACTATATTAATATTAATAATAATTTATATTAATTATATTAAATGCAGAGAAATGGCTTTCACATTTTCTCAAAATTTTTTTTTTTGATTTTTCTCTGAATTTTTTCTTTAGATTTTTTTTTTTTTTTTTTTTGCATGAAGTTAGCTTACAAAGTTTGGAAATAAATGTACAGTTTTAATTTTTATAATATTTTTCTTTTAAAACCTGGGTAAATACAAAAATTTCAAAAGTGTTTTTGAGATTTTTTATCAGCTATCTTTGTTTTTTTCGCGTTATGCGTTTTGCGTCATACGTTAATCAGGCAAAGGATGTGAGGAAGTTTGATTTAAAAAAACTTCTGTTTAGCCAGATTTTAGAATAAACAAGTCAAAAAAATCAAAGGTTTTTCAATTTTTTTTTCTAATCTGCTAATTAATTATGTTGTTATTCAATGTTGCGTCTTATCTTAACAGAAACATGTTAAATTTCTCCCATTTGGCTGCTATTTTTTATGGTATTAGAAAAATATTACTTCAAGAATTTTCAGTTTTTGGTGAATTTATTAGTCCCAAACCGTTTAAACCTTATAAATGTTTTTGACCAAGCTTTTGTAGCAAATTTAATACATTTGCAAACATACGTGAGTATATCATCTATACTTTGATGTAATGGAAATGAAGGTAAAATAGAAACGGTAACCACTTATTTTATTTTTATTACAGTTTCATCGTTGTAATCAATGAAACTTTAACAAAAGAAATTAACAGTTGTGTTTTTGAAAATGTTTAAATGCAATTTGGTTTATTTAGGAACACCTTCCAGAACTTTATGCTCACTTCCAGTCTTCTAATATTGAAATACACATGTTTGCTTCACAGTGGTTTTTAACATTGTTTACTGTTAAATTTCCTTTGACTCTAGTATACAAAGTCATGGATTTTATTCTCTGTCAGGTTAGTCTTTTATAAGTTTTATAAATTAAGCATATGTAAATAAATATACCATTAAATTTTAAATCATTATATCATTATTGTTTGAAATTAATGAGTTTTTTAGGCAGTTTTCAACTATATTTATAGTTTATAAATTTATAATTATAATTTCGATTATATAAAGTTTAAATAAAATTTTTTTTCTTCAAAAAAATATATATTTTTAAGGTTTTTTTGTTTAAGAGATTTCTTTTTCAAATTATCCATGAAGTTCTTTATCACGGCTATCTTATGTTTTGTCTGTAGTAGACTGTTATTTGTGAACCTTGACACCCCCTTTGATTGAAATTTTTGGACACATGGTGTGTCAGCATGGCTTTTATGAAATCACTTGTTTTTATATTAGTTATTTCTCCCACTCAATTTTCTTCATTGACAGCTTCACATTGTATTTGATTTATGTACACAATATTAATCTTTTGTTTGTATTTATATAAAAGAATTGCATTTTCAATGGCGATGTAAGAAAAGTCTTAGGCTGGTTGGATATACACTGACCATAGTTTAGAATTTTATCCATGTAATTGCAATTTAATTTTTACTGAGTTTTTGGCTGTGATTTTGAGCCTTTCTGAGATTAAATATTTACACATAAGCAAACCTAAAAGTATTCATAATGCTTATTGATTTTACTGATACCCATCTACTACTTGTGCATCTAGTAACTGTATTTTGCAGACGTGCACAAGCATAACGGAAATGATTACCAGTCACACATGTCTGCAACGAGTTTTAGCTAATTAGGATTTTCTGAGATAAGCTATTGTATTCAGTATTCAAGGTTGATACTCCCTATCCCTTGATTGAGATAATTTGTATTTAACTTGAATTAACATGTGGTTGTACAAAATGAGAAATCATCAGATCTAACACTAAACCCACTTGATCTGACGTCAAAGTTTCCTAAAATCTTAACTGCAAAGCTATATAAAAGAAAAGATTTTTTTTCCTTCACTGCAGCCTTTCAGATTTGCATTTATCAACTAAAGCAATTATTTTGGGTGTGTACTAAAGAGTGTTTTTTTTTTTTACATTATCAAAAGATATTCAAACATTGAAAATCCATTTATTAGTTACCTGATTTATTTTAGGGTTGTGATGTTTCTTTTCAATTTGCTCTGGCGTTGCTTCAGGTATTGATTATATGTTTATCCAAGAAAGCTTATTTTGTGTATGTGTGATATTTATTTCATGATATTTTTTTATCCTTTTAATTATTTTATTCTGACATCGATTTTTTATAAAAGATGTTTTAAAATCAAACAGGGCTTACTTGTACTTTGAAGTTGAATCCAATCTAAAGATTCTAATCTTTAGAAATATTATTTCACTCCCTATTTATAATTAATCGCTGATAAATTTTATTTGGATATATTGATTTTTGGGTGATTTTTCTTTCAATTGATCCCTCTGATGTCTGAAATCTCTTAGAATTCATATTAAATTTTGCCTTGTTTGACCTCAAGATTCCAATTCCATTCCATTTTCAAAAGAATTTAGTAATTTTGCCGGTAGAACGCATGTTATATTTGTTTTGAAAACAAAATTTGGCCGAGCTAAATTTTATCAGTATGTATTGAATAAAAGTTAGTTAATAATGTATAAATTACAATAAGCCTTCTTATTGCTATGACAGTGCTTATCTGATTATTGGTTGTGTCCGAATTTTGTTTACTTGACAAGCACTTCTATTTTTCACCCTTTAAATGGCTCATCGTCCTAAAAAACAAGAGACAAGAATGTTAGGAAATATTATTTATACATTTCTTTTTTATTATGAAATTATAATTTCTTTTTTGGATATTTCTGAACAGATTATGATTTTGCAATTTTCTATGATATTTTAGAGAAGAATTTTTAGTGTCTTCAAAATATTTATTAAGCTCAGAACCTGTAATCTCAATTTTACTGTGGATGAGAAAGAACGAATATAGTTTCAAATGTTGATGGCAGCCTGCTTTTCTTTCCCTATTACTTAATTACTTTATTACTTAATTGAAATTATTTCTACGTCAAATAAGGCTGAAACGCTAAATTAAAATTTTTATGTCAGCTTATAGCAAGAATATATTTTATTTAGTTTGTTTATTAATAGGATTCAAGCAGAGAATTACTAAAGTTGAATTTTGAAGGAATTCTAAAGCATTTTCGAGTGGGTCTTCCAAAGAAATATATCAATGGTGACAATGTAAACAACTTGATCAAGCAAGCATTTACTTTCAAGGTAAGTAGTTGTCATTTAATAGAATAATAGAATGTTCTAACTACTTGAGATTTGAACCATTAACCACTTACTAATTATGTTATTTTACTCTGCCGTCTGTCTGGATTTGTTTGAATAGCTTGAGTTAGCTATTGCAAAGTATTATAAGAAAGCAAGCTATTTGCCTCTGATAAATGCTTTTCTCTAACAAGCACCTCAAAAAACTAAAAACCCTTAAGCACCCTGGGTGTTCTCCAATAAGCGCCTAAAAAAATTAAAAACTCTTAAACACCTCGGGTGTGTATGGGTGTTTGTTAGAAGCTTTACTATAACTTTTCAAAAATTATTGGAAAACTGCTTGAAATTGAAAGATCTTGAAGATGCTCATATCAGTTTAATGCTTGTTAGTTATTTCTGTTACGGTTACCGTGGTAGTAGTTTCCTGATTGTTATATTGCCGACTGGTAGAAATGAGCATAACTCTTTGCCTAGCAACTTAGTAGAGAACCCATTATTGTATCTCATTTGTATTACATTTCATTTCATTATTGAAATGAAATGTAATAAAATTACCTGGATTTAAACTAACTAACCGAGTGTTAATTAGCTGTTAATTTTATTTATGTTATGAAGTAGCAATAATGCAATGTTGACGATTGGATATTTATAAAAATGTTTTTGATTGGTTAGTTTTAACTATAATTTTACAAGCGTTCAACATATATTTTTGATTAGTTGTTTTAAAGCAATTAAACAATTTAAAATACTATCATAAAATAATACTTTTTTAGGTTTAGCTCAAATAGTATTGTTGTTCTTGATCACTTTAACCATTCTTGTGTTGACACCTACAACTTCGTCATATCTCAATCATGAATTCAACTAGTCGATTCTCCAGCTCGTCTCCCTGATCCTGACAATCAGGAACCTTCTCTAATAGATCTATTTCTTTCATTGTATAATGATATCTGCTCTCTACCCATTTAGGAAATTTTGACCATGCAGTGGTTAATGTTGAAATCAACTTAAATATCACTTTTTGCGATGAGTCTATCTATAGGAAATTGTTTTGTGAAATACTCTGTGATATTCCACTTTAACACATCTTCAATCTTGACACTGAGGAATGTACTAAGGAAATTCTTCTTGGATTCATGTTGGCATCAGTGCTTTTATTCCCTCTCGAAAGAAATTTTAGCTGAAGTTGCTTATTGCAATCGTTATTTTCATCTTCTTCAGCACACCAGTTGTGTTGAAAACAGACATCTTTGTACTAGAACCCACAATGAAAAAGAGTCGCTGAGAGGCTAAACACTTACCAAAACCAGGCCCATGAACGTCTGGTCATTCAATCTATCAGGTCTTGAAATTTCTGGTGCATCTGTAAGATTTTTTCAAATAAGGGTAAGTCTTTGATCCCTCCATTCTTCAATGGACTTGAGGTTATTACCTTTGCTAGTTCAACACCACTCGCGAGGATTATGGACACATATTGTTTGACTTTCCACCTAGGACTGACACTAACTTGGCGCATCTCAACAAAACAACAAAAATGGTTGAAAATGTTATCACTGCTCTTGATTCTTCTAAAGCTAATTAAGTTCGAAAGTGCTCTCCAGAACTCTCTCAGATTTTGTGCAGATTGTTTAAGATGTGTATCGCTGAATCCTGTTTTCGCTTTTGCAGGAAGTCAGCATCTGCTATCACAGTATTCAAAAATTCTGGAGAACAATTCGAACCTCATAATTACCGTCCTATGAGTCTTTCTTCAGTCATAAGTAAGGTCTTCAAATCCTTGATAAACTCGTGTGTTTCTTTTTATTTAAAAGTTGCTCAATCTGTTTTCTGATTATCAGTATGGTTTTCGTTCTGTTAAGTCTACTGCTGATGCTGACTATCATCTGTGAGTATTTATCAATCTTTTAATGGTTGCGGTAAAGTCAGGGCGATTGCACCTGACATCTCTAAGACATTTGACAAGGTGTTGCATGCCTTAATTTTCGATAAGTTGAAACCATATGGTATCTCCAGTTAAGTTTTGAAAGTCTTTTTTCTCAGAGAAATAAGGCGGTCCTTGATGACTATTATTCAAACTGTTACTCTGTAAATTTTGGTGTCCCTCCAGGTTCTACTCTGACACCTACTCTTTTTCTAATTTTCATTAATGATTTGCCTGATAGTATTCTTTGTAAGCTGGCTATATAGGCGGATGATACTACTTTTTACTCATCCTTATGGAAGACAAAAAAATATGCTTTTGGTGTTGTCGAAATGGCGGCTGATTTGGAAAATGATCTTTGCATTGTTGTTGAATGGGGTGAGAAATGGTTGCTGTCATTCAAAGGTTTAAAAGTGAAGTTTCTTTCCATAAAATCATTTTAGGGCACCTTTTCTTCCATCTATGCTGATGAATGGTAGTGAACTCACTGGATCTATGCAGCTTCACTTGTTAGGCCTAACCTTCCAAGTTCTCTTAGAATTCTTGCATTAAATTTTATTGGAAAATCTGCTGCCATGAAGGGAGCGACACTTTCTTCAGCCCAAGAGTATATATTTATATAAATATATTTATTCATTTAACACTTTAGGCAGTTCTATTTTGTCATCTTACTTGGATTATAATACCTATACAATACATATAGAGTGAATAATAATAATAGAATAAGTTGTATACATATACTTATAAAATAATTTTTTGGCAGTAACTGTTATTAAGTTTTTTCCGAAATTCTTCCTGCAGTGCTTTGGTGATAAGCTGTAGTACTTTGATTATAAGGGTAAAAAAACTTTTTCTCAATTCATTAATGTTTTTGTGAAGTCTTAATTAGATCTTCAGGATAAGAAAGTGGCAAGATTAGACATTGAAAAAAATTATATGTCAGCCATTTTAAATCTTGTATAATGTTGGGAAATATTATCTGATCATTTAAAAATTTTATCTGCCCCTAACCAAGTTTTAAAAATTTATTAAAAATTTATATAAAGATCTATATGAAACTAGCCAAGTGGAATGTTTTAAAATTTTATCCTTGATTGATTTCTCAATCTGATGGAATTTATTGCTAGAAAATATTGTTCCTGATTATTTTGACAGAACATCCACTTTGTAAATTTGTTGAAGCGTTGTTGCGAAGCCTGGAAAAATGTCAAATTTGCGTCCAAAAATGTTTTATTTTCATTTCTATTGAGATTCTATTCTGATTCTGCTAAAAATTCTTTCTGTTGGAAAGCGTCATTTTTTTTTTTTTTTTTATTACCATTATTATTTCGAACTGTTTGTTGTGGTAAGTTTAATGGCCAAACAATACAAGATAATGCATTCTTTACCTTTGTTTTCATTTTATTAGTTTTTATTATGCAGAATCCTGGTTAAAATTTTTTGCGTGTTTTACTGAGTATAATTTTCTACAGATGTGAGATTAGATATATATATCCTTAATGTCAATAACAAAAGGATATTTAAAGTAAATTATTTTTTATCTTCATTATTTTAAATATTTTGAACTTTTAAATAAAAGAAACTATTTAAAAAAAATTTTAAATCAAATAATTATGCTTATCTTTAAATTAAATTTGAAAAAAAGTTTCTGTATTTTAGTTACAAGACACTATTTGAATTTAGATTACAAAAATGCAGTTAGAAATTCATAAGCAGAATTATGTGAAAATGAAAGAAGAGTTAGCTGCTAAAGAAGATCCAATAACATACCTCCAAGTAATTTTTTTACTTTGCAGAATAAACCGTTTGAATTTTTTCTAATAGTTTAGGAGGTTTTAGTATAACAATCACTCTCTGATTATTATTATTTTTTAAAATTTTGCTTCTAATCATTTTTAAATTTATTTTTTGATTTCTTTTTTAAATTGCTGCATT
This sequence comes from Euphysa ruthae, assembly GCA_035046665.1. Taxonomy (NCBI): domain Eukaryota; kingdom Metazoa; phylum Cnidaria; class Hydrozoa; order Anthoathecata; family Corymorphidae; genus Euphysa; species Euphysa ruthae. Next base: position 13,300 of record JAUZNK010037856.1, read on the forward strand.
TTATTTAAAATAAATAAATACTCTTTTTTGATGCATTTGAATTTAATTGGCAATTTTGTTCTTTACACATTTGAGCAATGAAGTGTCCTTCGGAGGTCCTCATTTTTGTGATTTTTTTAATATTTTGTGCTTTAAAATTGACAAACAGCTTGTTATAGAGACGGTTGTTTTTTTTTTTGAAATTTATCTAAATTTTTAGAGAGAGAACCAACGTCTTATTGAAGAAAACATGCGTTTGGAACGTGAAAATGATTCGTTAGCGTTTGAAATCGTTACTACGCAAGTGTCCACACAAGAAATTATTTTACAGGTTAATTTATTTTCCGTTACTTTTAGACTTAAACTTTATTAATTTTAGTAGTTCGAATTGTACCTCTAAGATGCTCTGTTATTCTTTGCAGTCAAATTTTTAAATATTTTTTGCGTTTTAGGAAAAAGAAAAATTAAAATGTTGGAATACTTTTTCATTTTAGAGAGAAGAAAGAATCAACGTATTAACAAAGGACAGTGAGAAGATGTCTAGTATTATTATTGAAAATGAGGATGAAATCAATCGCTTAAAATTGGAAGAAAGTTGCGTAAGTTGTGTTTTTAAATCTTTAATCATCTCTTATTTTTCTAAATTATTTAACTTCCCTCTTATTCCAAACCATTGTTTACATTAAAATTAATCCACTACTCATTTTCATTCTGTTCCGATTGAAGTTTTAATTTATGATTAATTATGAGTATTCACCATGTTGATTCATAAATAAATCATATTAAAGTGTGTAAACGTTTGTTTTAAAATATGGCAGGAGAGAGCAAATATTATAAATTTCTTTTAAACCCAGATAAAACTAGATTTAATACTAAGATCTCAAAAATAGACAATATTAGAACGTATACATTGAAAAAGATAACCTTTAAGCAATTTACATGAACTGCATTTTGAGATTTTTCTCAACTGCTTTAGTTGTATAGAATTGCATAAACACGCTAAAATATCATCAAACGGAGATGAAGCTGTGATTTGAGACTCCATCAAGCGCATGAATACAATTATTACACGATGTCAACTTAATTTGTTTTTTATCGGAAGTATTTATCAAATTTCATGAATTTGATTGAATAAAATTTTGCGGGAGAGTAGGAACTGTGAAAATTTCTGAGGAATTGTTGTTAATCTCAGCATATTCTGAAAGTTTAGTTTTCTCATCAGCGCTTCCTCAAATAATTGTTTCTTTGTGTTGGATATTGCCTAAATAGCTGGAATAAAAGCTTCAATTCAAAATTTTTATTAGCCAAGGATATAGATAAATTGTGGCCTTCCTTTGGTCAAGGAGATTTAAGTAGTACCGGGCAAGTAGTTTAAGTTTTTAACAGTGTTATTAAGTTCTAAACAAGGAATCATAAAATCTATTCAGATTCATTAGGCTGATTATTAATTACTAAATTATATCTGACTATTTTGATAATTGAAATCTTCATTCTACTATCGAGATTTCTTGTTTTATTAATATTTTTTTTTTTTTTTTTCAATGTATGATTATTAATAATAATAATGCATTGCCATTGGGCTTGTGGCCCAATGGATAAGGCATCTGACTGCAGCTCAGGGGATTCCAGGTTCGAGTCCTAGCAAGGTCAATTTTTTTTTATGAGGTTATTACAGTTTTAAAGAACAATTTTGAATGTTTACCTGTAAATAATTAAAAATTTGTATTTTTAGATATTATAGCCATCAGATTACATTTTTAAAATTTACCTATATAATAATTTGTCTAGACTAGATGGCCTGCCATAACCTTAATATCTAATCAGCATGGTTTTGTGTGTTGTGTGAGAAAATGATACTGATGTATATTATATATATATATATATAGTCATGGTGGGTAAAATTTACGCGATTTCAGATAACTTTGATTCATATTATGAAAGTAACTCAGATGTGCTTCAAATCCCGCTTTTTTTTCCATTGTTGTTTCTGCCTACTAGGTCCGCAATAATATTGTATAGAGTACACCACAAGACTTTCCGTCAACCAAAAAGCTGTGTGTATTTTTTCCCCACCAAAATCAATACAAATTTACGCATATGCGTTTTGAAAATATGCGCCAACCATACATTTCAGATAAAATCAAATGGTTGCTAGGATAGGCACAAAAATTGTCTGTCTCAACAATATTTCCATTGTGGTCTCGATATGAATTACACACAAAAATATTGAGAGAATAATTCAGTCGAACCAAAGAAAGAAAAAAATGTAAAAATTGAAAAAAAAAAATTCTTTTTTACAAAATTATACATGATCAATGTTATTGTTCACGACATCGTCATGTTGATTATAATTTTGCACAGTAATCGTAGGCGCCATGTGATAGAGATGGAGTTTCCCATGTTTATGATACTAAAAGATGTACATCGAAGTAAAAATATAGGACATCTAGTCGATTTTCAAAGGAACGCTACTAAAAGGTATTGAAAAGTTCATACAGAACCACTTAGAAAAACTTAGAATCGACTAGAAAATGGTACCGATTTTTCTTTCGTCTCAATCATATAAAATACTGCTTTCAAATTTGTTTTATGGGCAATTTTAACAACATAAAGTTGAACTATAATGTCCATAACTCAAAACTCTCTGGATAGGCATATCCTGATTGTTATGGGCATACATAAGTTTTACCTGCTATATGTGATTGCGTTATTATTGTTATTTTTACCAATTATTTAGATAACAATTATTAAGTTTTATTAAATGTTTTATACTGAGAAACTGTTTTTCTCTTCTTTCTGCTGTCAGCAATTCTTCACCTTCACCATGGTGATTTATAACCTTAGGTCTTTGATAAAACGATTCTTACAGTTTTCAGAATGTTTTCTACAATTAAAAAGACAACAAAAAGCCGTGTTAAAAATTTCAAAAGAAATATCGTAAATAATAGAATAATCATTCCAATTAGGGATTATTTATTCTAGATGTTGAAAATGATTATGATATGTGTTAGGTAATATTTATATTCAATCGCCATGTGTTGCTCAGGCATGTAATTTTCTTTGAACTTTGAAATTAAAGATTCCAAAAAATAGCGTAGCTTTCATAGACTATCATTACTATTTTCATTTCCCATGTCAGTGAGATGAATGATTTTCCGCAGCTGTTTTTATCAATCTCTTTTCATAAGATTCATAACATAGAGAATAAGTTAATTGTTCCAGTACGATTGCATGGTTAGTTTCTGGGTAATTCCCATATGAATAGAAACACCAAAAAATAGTCTCATTTCATCTCTAGTGGTATCCTTCCACAGATTCAAAAGGTGTTTAACATCCATGTGTATGCATGGCAGGATCGGTATGATCATTCATCATTATTTCAGCATATTTATTGCTAAAAACTATGATATTGTCAATGATTTCACTAGTAGGATCATCTGGTTCAATGTTGACATATGGATGTAATGGAAATTTGAATTGCCACTTTGGGCACACTCAACCTTTCCAGTCATCTCCATTAGATGGTACGGCTGCTGTTGAACCATGACCTTGGCTGCGTCCTTGACCACGTCTCCTAATGCCACCTCTACGTACTTTGCAATAAGCACGCCTAGGAGTTTTCAAGGGTTTTTTTTGGAGTTTAATCTGATTCTGAGTTACTTTCTGATTGAGGAATAGTTGACATCATTGTGATTGACGAAGGATCTGGAACTTCACTGTCTTGACACATGTCTTGAGTCTGAAGGATAGGTGAATTATGTAAGGATGGAATAGCAGAAATGGTCTCAACTATACCTTCCTCATACCCATTTAATGATAATTGTTCAATATATTAGAAATGAGAAAGAAAATTTCTTGGTGAAAAAAAAACTTAGTTATTTAATAATAATAATAATAATAACGAGACAATGCACTTAAAAGTCTCAACATATCAGCAAATAACGTGACAACGCACTTAAAAGCCTCAACATGTCAGCAAATAACGGGACAATGCACTTAAAAGCCTCAACATGTCAGCAAATAACGGGACAACGCACTTAAAAGCCTCAACATGTCAGCAAATAACGGG
>JAUZNK010037857.1:0-17667 GCA_035046665.1 Euphysa ruthae
GAGGTATTTAATGAATGTGTAAATCCTTTTCATAATGCCGATGAGGAAGTAACGCACATTGTTAAGGAAATAATTATGACAGGTGAAGTTGTTCAGTCCATTAAAACAGCAGAACAAATTGGAAAGCAGAATTATGTCAATATTGTAAAAAATAGGCTCATAACATGTGAAGATTACAAAGAACCTTTGTTCAGGATGAAAAATAAATTTGTAGTGGGAAAAGACAAACTAAAGCTAATTTCAATGAAAAAAGAAAATCACCTATATGCATCAATGCTCATTGCTTGCCAGGCCAGGTCATCAGATATAGGTGATTTTTTTCAGCATGAAATCCATTCTTTTCCACCATCTATTACTGAGTATGGAAAGTTAAAAAAAAACAACTAAAGCAGACTTCCTACAATGCTTGGAGCAACATCCGCCAAACACATTGACCACGTCATTAGACATGACAGCAAAGATAGTTGATTGTTTTTGTTCAAGCTTTAAAATCAGGTTTGATTAAAACATTTGGTCAATATGCCAAGAAGTTCCATCAAAAATTTTTGGCAATGATGAGTGATGAGAAAATTAATCGTGTAGAAGTTTGAAAGAAGAGACTAGAGAGAGCCGTGGGAGCGGTATTAGAATCAACGTCAAAGAAACTACTCCAATTTGGATGGACTGATGACAGTTCTTAAGAAATAACGAAAATAAGAATGAGCTTTTTGCACTGTTGGCTAATGTAATGTCAAGACAAAACTCCTGTTTGAAAAGTTCTTGTAGTCATATTTAGTGAATCTGCTTTAGCAAGTAAACCTGTTGGCATGAGTGAACTGTCTCCCTGTAACCATGAGTAAGCAGATTTCTATATATTTGTCCACTTAAGAGACTTATATCTCGTTGGAAATAGGAGAGTTTTGATAAGAACTGTCTATACTGACATTGTTGTTTTTGCTTTAAGCGTGTTTCAGCAGTTACACTTAGATGAGCTCTGGATAGAATTTGGATTCGGTAAAACCAAACGATGGATCCCTGTACACTTGCTATCAATATCATTGGGAATGGAAAAATGTGAAGCACTTCCATTGTGGTTTGCTCTGACAAGTTGTGATACAGTCTCATCATTTTGTGGTAGAGAAAAGAAGATATGCTGGAATGTTTGGACGATATATCCTGAATTAACACAATCATTGAGCAAGTAGGATTTTTATTGAGTTTTTGTTACTTAAAAGTGAATTACTCACTGATGAGGAATTTGTTGCATACGCCATAGCTTAGCCTAGATACAGCAGTGAAGAAAGACGCACCTTTAAACAAACACATCTTTTTATTAAAACATCTACCAAATTTAAGAAGAAAAGCATTGTGCGCAAATACACAAAATTAAAATAATTCACGAACAATTTTTGTCAGAATGTTGCTTTCCTAAATAGTTTTTTGCTAATCGACTTCTATTAGGTATGAGTTACTACATACTGAGCAAAATATTTGAGAATTATTTTGATTTTGCATATACATTATTGATCACATGTTTTTCTATAGCTTGATAGCAGTTAAAGACGCTAATTCATCCAACTTAAAAATCATTGAAAGATTTGCTGTGCTGTTATACAACCGAACGAGTAGTTTAGATGATGTCAACGAATGCAGGAGACATCTATTCACAAAAAAGGATGAACAAGTAAAAGTCTACCAACAACAAGAGATACACTGTTACAGCATCTTAAAAGAGCAATGTTCCAAATGTATTAAAGGGTGTTTTATTATACTGCATTTAAGTTTTTATTGATGACTGTATATTCATCAAGAAGATGAATTTGTTGCTTGGATCAATTTTAGGATATACTTACATAGTGGTTGTAATTGTTATCTCATTACTTTTAGTTTTATCTGGAGTAATGTTACAATGAAGATGCTAGAGATGCCAGAAGCCGAAAAGTGGGAATGGAAGTTGCATGAAAATAAGTTATCATCAGTTTGGATACACCTTGACGACACTTCCAAGTCTTGCAGAAAACTGATCGAGTGTAACTGCAAGCTAGCATGCAGTGGACCTTGTAAATGTCGGCAGCAATCTTTGAACTGCACTGAGTTGTATCAATGTAGCGGTGAATGTGTTAATAAAAATTGAGGATCTTCTTTTACATATTTTCTGTAATTATTATATTATGCTGGTAAAGTAACTTTTCTCTTGGGCCAAAATGGACTAAATTTTGCCTGTTATCTTAAAAATTAAGTATCATAAGGTGGTTTTGTTATGGAAAAGTTTAATCAGCATGCAATTTCCAATGGGATACAACATGACGATTTTTGAAAAATTTCGTTATTGAGATGCTGAAATGATAGGGCAAAATGGGCCACCTTTTGCCCGATTACCTTAAAAATATGCATTTGTAGGTATAACATCATATGTAAAGTTAAACCAGGATAAAATTTGCTATCTAACGATATATAAATGTTTGCAAAATTTATTTTTGGTCTAAAAAGTGTTGGGACCAAATAATTAATCAAAATCGAAAAATTTGCTGCTATAGGTTTCCAGATGTTTTACGTTTTTGGACGAAATTCGACCGGTTCTCAACGGTATACATGTTAAGGCACCTTTGTGCCAAAGGATTTGCTTTTATCAAAATTTGCTAGATTTTTCTGTCAATTGACCCCATGAAATGGAAAAGTATTGATAATTAAAAAAAAAAAAAGTCTGTAAAAAGTTTTTGGTATAGTTCTTCCGCCAAAATTAATCATTGAAATGGTGGAAATGGTGAAATGGTGGAAATTTTCAAATAAATAGTAATTTGTAACAACTTTCGATAATTCACAAGAATCAAAAATGTCATAAATGCTAAGCTCTAGAGTCTAGATTAAAGTTTAGAGAGACAGAAAATTTCTGATATCTTTTGCTGTTCATGGTAAACGTTAATTCATTTTTTTTAAGAGAAAATTTCTATATTGTGTCTTCAAATACTGCAAAATTTCTGTCAATCTTTTATGGAAAAGCGCACTGATTTTGTAAAAATTAAAATATCTTCATTTCTTGAGGAAAATTTGTGCAATGATGAGCCCAAAAGTTTGATGGAAAAACATTTATTCATCACTTTTGCATAACTTTGACGCAAAACATGTTTCAATCACTTTTTTTTTGCAAAATTTAATTCTAAGAGCTAAACGACACGATTTTTCTGCAGATGAATATTTGGGTCAAAAAATTCTCTCTAATGCCCTCTGTCTGTCTGTGCCTCTGTCTGTGCAAAATAAAAAAAAAAAATTAAATAAATTAATTAATTAATGAACAGAAAATAAAAAAAAATTTTTTTAAGTCAAATAAACAGAAATTTCAGAAAAATTTAATAAAAATACGGTATTTTCTCTAATAAGCGCCGCCCTCTTATTAGCGCCGCCCTCCAATACTGGAAAAACAGTAAAAAAATGCTAATGACCGTTTTCAATTGTATTCTACTTTTTTCTTTTTGTGGAAATCATATAAAGATAACTCAAGATATGAAGACCTTTTCTCTTTTTCAGTTCTTCGCATAATACTTCAGCAATTCTTTTGTTTGATGCAATGCACTTGAATATAGCAGGAACGATAAGACCAAGCTTTTGCAATTGTCTACTTGAAGGTATTCGTTAAGCAGTTTTAACAATTCTATTGGAAGATGACCTTAATTTTTCATATTATACATGTGAGACCACGAGCACGCTCTCACTCGGCATCTCACCACACGTGGCTTTGTTTCTTTATTGTCGCATTGTCGCACTGTTAGATTAAATGTGATTCAAGTTTTTTTCTATTGCTTACGTTTCAAAAGAGGCATAAAAATAACACTACATACATTTTATTGCAAAACATTTGCTTCACTAAAATATGGTGTCATCGAAAAAATCTCATAAAGGATTAAAATTAAGGTTGTTTACCCTGGATTTTAAAAATTGTGCAAGAAAATTTGATGTAGTCGAACGAAGGATCCACGAGTGGCGTTCAAAGTTTTAAGATACAGCCGCAAAAAATCTTGAGAAAGGAGGTGGGAAATGAAAGATGTTGGAAGGGGCAGGAAGAAAATTAACAAATGTGGATCTTGAAATTGAAGTTTTAGAATGGACTCATGAAGGTAGAGCTAGAATGCTTAGAGCTTAGCGGAAACCAATTATGAGGAAAACCATCCACGATGATAATGCAGACAATCCAGCTGTAAAAGAAAGCTTCTTTACAAGTCGTGGATGCCTTGAAATGTTTATGAAAAGAAATGGACTCTGCGAAGAATAACAACAATCGCTCAGAAGGATACAAGTTTAATGATCAATAAGCTGGTTATGTATGTGGTTTAGAATCACAGATTTCAACAAAAATTCAAATACAAACCTAGCTCCATCATTGCTATGGACGAGGCTGCCATATGGTTGGATCTTTCTGGAACAACTGTTGATACAAAAAGAAAGAAAAAAAATTCCTTTAAAAACAACTGGTCATGAGAAAGTGAGTTTCTTTCTGTTTGACTGCGAAAAATGGGACACTCCTAAAACCTCTCAATATCTTTGGTGGAACTAAGTGCGAATGCAACGCTTTAAACGAAGAATTCAAATCGAAGTGCATAGTAGCATCATCACCAAACGTGTGAATCAATGAGGAATTGACCCTGGCGTTTTTTCGCTCATTAATTAGAAGGTTTTCATTCAAAAAGCGTTTATTGGCATGAGATTCCTTTCAGTGTCACATGATACAATCCGTTCGAGAGATATTAAAAGGATATAACTTTGATTCTGTTATCATTTCAGGTGGTTGCACACCTTATAATCCAAGCTCCAGATGTGTCTTGGAACAAGCCTTTTAAAGCCCATTTTACCTCTGAATAGGGTGCGTGGTTAAGCTTTGGCATCCACCAGTATAAACAGGCTGGGAATATGAAAGCCCCTCCAAGGAGAAAAATTGTGGAATGGATATTACAGGCATGAAGAATATACACATAGATTAACATTTTTTTTTAAAAATAAACAAAGAAATTTCAAATACTTTTGTCTTTATTTTATGACTTTTGAGGTCTATAAAATATCAAACTCTTAAATAAGCATGAAAATTTTATAAGCGCCGCAGTGCTTATTAGAGGAAACACGGTATTTGCAAGAAATATTTGCAAGAAAATTGCTACTGACAAAAATATGGATTTGAGCAGTTTCAAGAAAACTTGACAACAACTTCTTTGGGAAGAAATAAATATTTTTGAAAAATGGAAAAATTAGTAAGAAATGAAAAAAAATTGGCCCTGTTACAGTGGTATACTGTTAAAGATTATTTTTCAATAATAGAATTTAGTAAATCTGAAAAATTTAAAAGTTGGCCGAAATAAAAAAAAAAACTTTTGATAGAAAATAAGAATATTTGTATTGAACTTCCTCCTATTTTAAGATATGCAACATTTCAATCATATAATTTAAAAAATATATATATATATATGTATCTATATTAATTTCTTTTAAGAGATTTTAAGAATAATAAAACAGTTGTTTTGTAGTGAGCAAAAATTACATTATATGGAGAGGATCAACAAATCACCTACCATCTGAAGAAGAGCAGAAGAGCCTGCTTCGTTTAGAGGTTCAAGTTTTGTCTTTTGGGATAACAGACTACTAGTCTAAAATAAAAATCAATAAAACTATTCAAAACACATGCTAACCAGCCAACAATAGTTATGTGGCAATAAAAAGCACAAAGTGACAATAAAATGTCAAAATATTTAATTGAAATTAGAATAAAAATGTGGTAAATTAATTCTCTTGAAAGATGAAATAAAGGTTCTTGGTGCCACAATAGATTTTCTACTTTATTTAAAGTTGCAATTCATACAGTAAATAAAAAAACTGGTGCTTTGATTCATTATACGAAGCGCTATTTGAACAAATGTCCTATTAAATATATAAGCTTTTTCTCGATTTTATTACTATCCTTTAATCTGGATGATAAAACCCAAAACTAAGCACTAAAAAGTGCAGTTTCAAATGGTAGTTTCCATGTAAGTTTGATCTTTTTTAGCAAACAATGGTAAATTAAGAGGTCTGTTTGGATTTACCTAGTAGTGAGACAACTACAAATTATTTTAATTTCTTTATAGCAAGTTTGATACCAGCATAAAATACGTTTGATTGATTGAATTATTCATGTTGCTAAACTTTCTCTTTGAAAGCCTAAGATATGATTTTTCGGATAAAAATTCCTTTCATGATTCTAGCCCTTAACCTTTTATGTCCCTAAAGCTGACTAAATGGGTTTAATTTTGTTACAAACGAGCACCCAAAAATTACTATTTAACCAAAGAAAAAACACAAAAACAACAGAATAATAAAAAAAATGAAGTGATAAATCAATGTTGAGTATATCTTAAAATGTACAGTTCCAACGATATATTTTATTTTTTTCTTAATTCAGTCGCTTTCTGCAAGGCTGTCTAAAAGATAAAACAGGTCTTATACAAACCAAGAAATAAATTGTTTGTCATTAGACTTAAAGGATTGGATAGCATAATCTGAAGGGATGCAATCAAAAGGCAAAGATTTCCACAAGCGAGCAGCACATGGGAGAAAGCTTGATGAATAAAAGTTTTTGTGAAATTTAGGGATCTGTACCATTAAAGGACGAGTAGCAGATGAACAGTCTTAAGTGAAGGTGTTACTCTTTTCAGATCATCAGAACAGTGTCTATAGAAATACTTATAAAACAGTGACCGTGAGGCTACATTCCGAATTCAATCAAGAAGATGTAGACACACAACAGTGGCTCCGGCCCAAAGATAGTAGCAATAATCAATACATGGTCGAATGGTAGCCTTATAGGTATAAAGTATACTCTCGGACAGAAGAAATGGATTCAATGTAAGAATTCCAAGATAAGTTTATTTGAGAAAGTTAGGCCTAATAATTGAATGTGTAGATTCAGTGAGTTCAGTACAAACCATCAGCACAGACAGGAGGAAAGGTGCCTAAAAGCGATTTATAGAAAGAAGAGTCACTTTTGAAACACTGAACGACATCAACTATTTCTCACCATACTTAACAACAGTACGAAGATCATAGTATCATCTGCATATGTGGTAAGCTTGCAAAGAATACTATCAGACAATTCATTAACAAAAATTAGAAAAAGAGTAAGTCCCAAAACAAAATCTTGAGGGAAACCAGAACTTACAAAATAATAGTTGAAAGAATGGCCATCGAGTTCCACTTGATTTCTCTGCCTGACAAGACTTAATGATATTTAAACCTTCACCAGTATAGAGAAGTCCAGCATGCCACACCTTGTCAAATGCCTTAGAGATTTCAAGTGCAACCATGATAAAGCATCAAGAGATTGATACACACGTTCACAGATAACAGGTAGAACATCAGCAGTGGATCTACCAGAAGGAAAACTATATTAATGATTAGAAAACAGATTGAGAGACTATAAGTGATCAGTAACACATGAATTAATTAATTTTCCGAAAACCTTACTTATGACTGAAAGAAGACTGATAGGATGGTAATTATGAGGATCAAACCATTCTCCAGAATTTTTGAATACTGGGACAACAAGAGGGAGAACAGGATTCAGCGCGATATACTTCTTAAACAACCTTCAGTGAAATGGAGAGGTTTCTGAACAGCGCTTTTGTAGTGCAACTACAGGAATTTCATCAGGGTCAATTAACTTTAGAAGGATCACGAGTAGCGATATCATTTTCAAACATTGTTATGTTGAGATCAGTCAATTTAGAGTCAGTCCTAGGTGGAAAGTCAGGCAACATGTGTCTAAAATCATTGAGAGTGGAGTTACTGCTGAACAACTTTTAAAAAATTCCTGCCTTATTTCTGGCAGAGGTAACAACCTCAGGTCCATTCAAGATTGGAGAGATTAAAAATCATTTAAAAATCTGGCTTTGGCAAAATTACGTCTATTCTCAACACAACTAGGGTGCTGAAGATGAAAATTATGATTGTGATCAGTGATTGCAACCGCAATTGCTGGAGAAAATCATTGGATCAAATATTGTTTCATATGATACTATAAATTGTAGTGATCTAACATTAATACATACTGTATGCAATCATTTAAATCAACAAAGCATTCAAGAGGTTCATTTAGTACCAAATTGATATACTAAATACTCTAGTTTTAAATTAGCAACTAAGTGCATTGTATAGAATTAAAGCAAAGTTACTAAAAGTGTTATTCTTTTGTAATTATAATGATTATTATTTTTTTTTTTTACTTTAACAAATTGCGTTTGTGTTGTCTATAATATGTAGGCCTGAACAACTTGAATACATGTGTTCTTTTTCATTTATCTAATTAGATTTGAATAGAATATTTTCATAAGTGAAAGAATTGTTTGTATTGCAAGAAAGAAGATTGAATCAAAGCTTACTTAACCGATTATTTATAGTTTTAACATGATGAACACAGAACTTTAAATTCCAAATTCCAGGACATGTTAAGGACAATTTTCTAATTTTTCCAGGACATTTTGAATTCACATTCAGGACATCCAGTCAGCTAATGTAAAAAACAATGAAAATGTTTGTTTCTGGAGCCCATTTTCCAATGCTTTGGAGAATTAGTTGGGTTTTTAAATGAAATTTTGGGGAAAATGAAATTTTGAGGAAAATAAAATTATATAATAAATAAATAAATGAAATAAAATAAATAAACTTTATAAATAATTAAACTATGTAAATGTATGTAAAAAATTTGAAAGCAGTTTAATTAATAAAAAAGTATACAGTATTAAATTTTTTTTTCTTCCTAATTTTATATTTTACTTCCAATATTTTCTTATAATCTGTCTTATGAACAAAACATTTCAGAAGGAAGTATTTAAAAGTAGGAGAATATTTATTAAATCATGTAGGTGCTGTGTTTGGGGTTCACTGATACCATTAGACTTAATAGTTTGTTTTGTCTACCTTTTGGGATCGTATCCCCTGACGTGATAAACCTATGTATAAACATTACATAGGCGTGGTGTTTGGGGTTCACTGCTACCACTTTGTAAGACTTTATTCTCGACCTTGTGGGACCATATTCACTGTCATACAAAACAGAATATATTAATATAAAACAGTTTAAGATCAAGTATGACGTGTCCGCGCTATAGTAAGAACGCAAAAAAAAAAAGGATCGCGTTAAAATATTTTTTCTTCTTTTTCAATTCATTCTTATTATTTTTGAGCATAAATAAGTAAGTATTATTCTGCCTTTGACCAAGATAAATTTTTAATAAAAAAAAAAAATAATAATAAAAAAAAAATAAATAAATACGTTAATTTTTAAGGCACAAAAATTGTTCATTATGAAAATATTAGTCTACTTGATAAGGTATACAAACCTTATCAAGTGAACTCAGAAATGAATCTTTAATTTTATGTTTAAAAGTGTTTGTAGTTTTTATGGTTCTTAACATTATTTCCAGACCGAAGCACCTTTTCACGTGAGACAATTTTTGCCCATATTTGTTCTACGTAGAGGAGCATACGATTTAAAATTACTATTTCGCAATGGAATTAAAGGGGTGCCAGATAGTTTGAATCTTTCAGACATGCAATTAAAGTTAGGGTTGATACAAAATTTAAAAGAATGAACAGCCATACATTTATTAGTTCCCATTTCAGCAGGTAGCCAATTAATTTCTTTGAACTGATCAGTGCCGATATGGAGTCTACTATTTAAGTCAAGACAGAAACCGATAGCCGATATTTTGAGCAGTTTTTAAAAAATCTTTTTCCACATAAAAATCTTAGCTTAACTTTAATTAAATAAAATCAATTTTATTTGGAACATTCTGCGCCATCAATTGGCTGTTTAATGTTTGGTCTAATATGCAACCCAAGTACTTGACATATGTATGTTGATTAATGGATATACCTATATAGTTGATAAAAAAAGCGCTCGCAGTTTTAACGTTACTTTTGCTAGAAAAAAGAATGAATTTATTTTATTTTTACTAAAATGAATGCTCAGTTGAATGTCCACAAACCATTCACAAAGACTTGAAAAGTTTGTCTGCATAGAGAAGTAATTCACAGCTTATTGATTGTGGCATGTCATTTATATAAAGAAGAAACAAGAGTGGACCAAGAATAGACCTTGTGAAAAACCACATGTAACACATTCTTTGTCAGATAGTATTTTGTCTATTTTTACTTTAAACTTTCTGGTAGAGAGATAAGACTTGAACCAAGTAAACACATTTTGAGAAAACCTTATGTACTTTGATAAGCAATATAGAATGATCGATTGCATCAAATGCCTTTTGAAGATCAATTAAAATCATGCCAGTATGCTGGCCATTGTCAAAGCCCACAGAAATTTTGCTGCGAAAATAGGACAGACATGTATTGGTTGAAAATTCTAAATCCAGGCTGAAACTTATAAAAAATATTTTCTCTGTCCATAAAATCCCTAGTTTGCTCTTCAATAACTTATTCAAAAATTTTTGAAATGCATGGTAAAAGTGAAATTGCCCTGTAATTTTTTAGGTTGCTCTTGCTACCTTTTTTTGCTATGTTGTATTCATCTGGGAAACTATAAGTATCAATAGAGAGATTTGCAATTTGTGTTAGAGATCCTATGATAGAGGCACATCCATCTTTCAAAAACATACAAAAAATGTCACCATAACCTGGAGAGTTATTGTTCGCTAGGCTCTCTTAATCGTTTTATCAATGATATACTTAAAACTAAATTCATTAGTAACTTGTAAATTGTATTAGAAAATCTATGCGATGCTCTTGGTAAAAGCTTTAGTAAGTTAGACGAAAGTTTTCCAAAATAACCTTTTAAAATGTTAGAAACTTGCTATTAGTTAAAAGCAAAATCATTATTTTTTGAGCAAAAATTTTCATGAGAAGGAGTTCTTTAGGTTGACCTGTGTTTTCTCTTAGTTTATTTGTAAGGTAAGTGTATTTTTTCTTTCTAATAATACCAAGCACATAATTTTTGGCTTTATTAAGTAACAGCTTATGAACATTAGATTTAGTTCTTTTAAATTTCTTATAGAGTTTGTCTCTAATTCTAATTTTGTCAGCTATTTCTCCATCAAAACATACATGCAAACATAATTTTAATTTTAAAATTACTTTAAACTTTATTAAAAAATCAGAGTATGCTGAATTGGTAAACCCTGAATGATCGGGAAAGTTAGCCATTGACAAATTTTGACTAAATACTTCCTTGCTGTAGTTTCGCAAACTTCTAAATGTTTTAGTCCTTGATTTTTTTCTGTAAATCTTATGTGCGCAGTAGATAATCTGATTATCAGAGAGAGCAATATCTAAAGTTCCACTTTGAGTAACTTTGTCAGATGCACTAGATAAAATATGATCTATTAGAGAACTTGTGTTGCTAGTAATTCTTGTTGGACTTTCAAGTAACTGATTAAGACTAAAAGATGATAAGAATTCTCTTTACTTATTTAGAAGCGAGTTAGAGGAAGATGGCGTTGTTCCTTTGTTAAGGATGTAAACATTATGCTCATTACGTAGATTTACATTTAAGATCACCAAAATAAAGAGGTCTTTGTCATTTTCAATGTTTCTATGTCAACTATAGTATTTAGAGTATAAGTCAAAAAATTGTTTATAGTTTTTGATGGAGCAGCCTAAGTTGCTAGCAAAGAGTTCAGGCTCCTTTTTACTAAACTGCAATGTAGCAGTCAGGAAAATACTATCTCGGTACCCTCAAAAGAGACGATTAGCAAACATTATACTGATATGAGCTTCCTGTACTCATCAAACAATCAAACACAGTAGAAAGAGCAGTTTTCATCCCCCTAAAGCAGATGTCACAATGCAGGTAGCACTGCATCCATACCAATAGTCAAAAAAAGGTACAATACTCTACCTACCCCTCACAAAAATTACTGGTCTGCCAATATTTGGTTTTATTAAAACATCAATTCTAGAAAGATTGACACACAAGGCTGAATTGGTCTTGCCATGAGGCAAGACTAACTTTACTGGATGCCAACCAAAGATTTGTTTCAAAGTTCTTACCTTAAAGTTATACCCAAAAAATTAGCCTCACTTTTTGACTTTTTCCAAATGTTGTGTAAAAAATTTATTTACATCACTAAAATTAAAATCAATATAGCATCTGAATACACTGTTTATTTTAGATAAAGAAACATCTAGAGTTGTTTTGATAACATTTAAAAGCTAAAGTTGCTCAAATTTTTAAATATAATCTTAATATAAAAATTACTTAACGTTTTCAAATAAAGTGTATATTTTTATCTGCTAAAAAATTTTATGCTAATTTGCATGATATACATCGAAATTTATTTAAAAAACTGATTTCAGTCATTTTAAAATATTCAAATACCCACTTTTTCGGTTTGCATTTCTTACCTGAGACAGAGAGAAATATAAATTGTATTCCGCTTTTTGTCCAAGTCACCAATAAAGCATGAAAATAGCAGACAATAAAAATAAAATTAGTTGTTGAGAAAATCCAACCTTGTTGCTTGATTTTTTTCCACTGTTCTCTTGTTCTTCAAATTCAGCTATTTCTTTTAATAATTTTCTAAAAAAAAAAAAAAAAAAAAAAAATAATCAAAAGTGTCAAAAAAATCTGAATATAATTATTTAATTACTTTGAACAATGCAAGAAATTTTAAAATGTATAAACTAAAAATAACATTGGAATATTGGAATATTGATAAGGGGAAATAACAATAAATTAAATTAAATTATATATTGTGGTAATAATGTTTTACCACTTTGAAATTTTCATTATATTATTACACTGTATATTAAAGCCAACCTATAAATTTAGGATTAAATTATAATTCAAAACAATCCGACTCATTTTTTTTTTATTATATTATTCGGTGAAAGGAGGGTGGAAGTCTAATAAAAAATACAAGAACCTGTCAAAATACTTTGAAAAGTCAGGTTTTTAGCTTAGTTTTTAGCTTCTGCCAAAAATCATAAATCGCAAAAACTTTATAGTTAATGTCGCGGAGAGGAAAACCAAAATATTAGATAGAATTTTAAAAGGTAAATAAACATTTTGATGACCCGTATCTTCACGTTGCATTACACCATGGTGTTTTTCTTATTAATAAAATGTAGCATACTTACTGGTTTTCCAGTTCAGACACATCGGCTTGAAGTTTCAGATGCCATTTCTCTGCTTGACTGAATAATTGAACTAACAGAAGGACATTGGTATGCGCGGCATTTAAAAGTTCTGTCTCTACTGACGCCTTCACTACAACTTGCAACCCATCTAGCATCTCAAGTACTTCATCAACTGTGAACGTATCTTCATGGAGTCTAAAGAAATAAAATACTATTTTACAGAAAATAAATACAGAAGTATTGTCATTAAGTTTGCTCATTTGGAAATATTTTAATATGGCAAGTAAGGGTGAAATTTCAGATAATCACATCTTAACTCAGAAAAACTAATGCTGATGTTTAGGAGCAATTCATCTTTTCAATTTATAGAAAAAGGGACATAAAAGTAAATTGGGTAAAGAAACAAATAGGTAAGAGCCCAGAATCTTTGAAATGTTTTTTTACAAACAACTATAAAGGTTAAACAATAGTGTTGACATTTGATAAATTTCAAACAAAGTTTTAACAAAATTTAAATTAAAACTTTTGGATTGTTAAAAAGCCCGAAAACCCTAAAAAGAATTTTTAATAAGTTTAGTCAAAATTTAAAGTGTGGCTTTTGAGAAATTTTAAAAACAACTTTCAGGTAAATACCAAGCATTTTTGGACATGTGTTGAGGCCAGCACTTCAACAAGAGTTTTAGACGGGTGCCCATAAAGGTTGAATGATACAATAATAACACAAAATTTTTTTCAAAGTTCATAAATTTCTAAAGGACAATTTTCTGGTATTATCATGCTTTTTATGTTAATGTTTTTTTTTAAGATAAATGTTTACAAAATTTTACAGCAAGTATTGATTTAACTTGTTGTTTGCTGCGAATTATTAAGTTTCAATTGAGTAGAAAGTTGCTATCTACTCATTTGAGGTGTTTGAAACAACATTGTTTTTGTTTGCAAACTATTTATTGCTAATTTTGAAACAACTATAAGTTTTTTTTTTTTTTTTTTAGTATTTAAAGTTAATTGAAATGTCTTTTAACCTTGCAGTCTGTGTACATAATAATAACATCCACAAATATTAGGTAAGTGCTTGTCATATTTGATACAAGACCTGAGACATAAATGTCATCTATGACTCTCTTTTTAATGTTTTAATATCCTTAAACCTTAAACCCGTACAATATAAAGTAACTTAAGCAACTTCAGGTGCTGTATGAAGTACCCCCATGTGGAAAATTGTACGAAGGATTATACCTGATAGAGTTGAGTGGTAGAAGGCTGTTTCACTGTTTAGCCCTTTTTATAAATTTATTAAAAACTTTTATCTTGTTGAATGTTTTTTATATTAATCCCAATTGATACATAGCAAATGTGAATTTTACTTTTATTCTTTGGCTCTTACAGATAAGTTTAGAGAAAATTTCTTTCCATTTTGTTAAATAGAAAGATCTTGAATAAGGATCTTTTTTAAAAGCTATAAAAATCTTTATAAACTTTTGCTATTTATCAATAGTAAAGCCTAAGTCCCAAGTTATTACATTCAAAGAAACATAAATAGAAAGAGGGCTTTTTATCATACATTGAATACTTCTCAGCTAAAGATGGTTGTTCGCCTTAAATGGCAAGTCTCCTAGGGTGCCGCCTAACAATAAAAAGAGCCAGTTCTTACATTGCCATAAATAATAGGTTGGCATTAGGAAGGCCATCTAGTTTTAAAAACTTTCCTGGTATCCAAGGCAATAGAAGCATACATTTTAACTTATTTTTTGATTGATGTTGTTAATTGAGTTGGGTTTGAGGTAATTTTTAATTAGTTCTTTTAGTCAGCCAAAAGTCAGAAATCCACATAATATCAAAACCTTTAAACCAACTTACAACCTATTAAATAATTTCTGTGATCGAAACGAACCTAAACTTCAAAGAATAGCAAGCAGACTTTTCTTTTGTAAATTTCAAATGTGGAGCATGTTATGTCAGAGAAACAGGAAGTTTAGTAAAAAATGGATTAATGCAACACAAAAAATCTATTTTCAAAGAGGAATTGATTTATTCCGGATTAGTGGAGCAAGGGAGCACTTGCAATCAACAAATTTATTAGAAAAATGCAAAAACCCTAGCTTTTGTCCCAAAGTTCAATAAACGGGAGATTAAATGTCTTAAATTAAAACCTGGTATAAAATTTGGAATGAACATGTCTAAATTAATGCTTGGAAACTATTATTTGAGTACCCTAAGCACCAGATCCACAGACTTAGATGCTGAAGAGCGCTCTGTAATAAAGTCAGTACAGTAACTAATGATCAAATCAGGTTTAGTTTAAACAAACTGAACAAAACTGAGTATTGACATAGGTGAGTGTTTGAACTTTATCATAAAGTGCTTTTAAATTTATATATTTTCTAAATTTTTTTCATTTTCAATACAAAATTTAAATTTCAAAGTTAACTTTTTGGTTGGCTTATAATTTCATATAGGTTGATATAAGAATGAGTTTGTTCATGGGTAGAACAAAAATATTTGCTTGAATATAATGCCCATAATGTTACTAAGCAAGCAAGCATTTAAATAATACATCTTCAACAAAGAAATATGTCCAAATTGATTTTAAGAGTTGATTATAAAATTCTTTATAAAGACAATGATTCAAACTGAATTCTGCAGAGCACTAAGTTGCGACTAAAATAAAATTCAGCAAACAAGTTTTTTATTTAAGAATAAATCTTTCAAGACTGTAAAATGTGCTCAAGACTGTAAAATGTGCTCATGATATAAGACTATAGTAATTTTGGTCTTTTTATAGATGTTACACAAAAATATCTATTCCTAAAGTATTATGTTTGAAGCTAGATGGTTGGACTGTAGTAAGAATTACGTAAATCATTCGATTGATCAGATCCTTTAATTATAAATTTTTGTATTTCTCAAGTACTTTGTTGGTTTTAACTCGCCTAACCTGAGTTTGGCTTGCATGATGAGAGTTTTACAGCAACCTATTACCTGCTACTACTTTTAGAAGATTTACCAGATAGGTAGCATAGTTTCTTGTATTTTCAGATAAAAATTTTTTTACCTTTTTTTGTAGAAAAGAGTATGTGAGTAGATGAATGAGGGATGCTAAGTTTTAATGCTTGTCTTTTCAAATCAATGGAAGAGAAGTGGATTTATGATATTAAACAAAAAGTATCACTCTAATGAATACCCTAACTGAGCTAGGTGAGAAATTTTTTAATAAACTGAAAACACAAAGAAATATTTAAAAAAATAAAATCTTAAAAAAGGTTTCCTAGAAATTCAGTCTTGCTAAAATATCTTCAGTCAAAAATGATCCTTGACTGCGATTGTCAAGTATCAAACATAAATTATAACTGCATGTTAAGATTTAGGGTGTGAAAACTGAAATGAATTACACATAATTAAAGCATTGAAAATGCATTTAGAATTTCCTTTAAGGATGTGCAACTAAGTCATACATGATAAAAATAGCAATAAAATAATTTGCTTTAAACATTCAAAATATAATCTGGACTCCTTTCATTCGCCTTCTCTTGTCTACAGATACGCTTTTTACCAAGCCCCATTTTTCAAAATCATGGCTACCTTTACATACCATGGATTGATATGTCTTGCCAGTGATCTTGTCAGAAGGTCTTTTTAAATACTTTGACCTGCATATATGCATTATTTTTCTATTACAACTCTCATGTAGTGATAGTGTATGTTTCATATGCAGCAACCCTTAGAGCTGCTGAAAGTTAGCTTTGGTATCTGTTGAGGAACACATAGAAGTTTTTGAAATAATCCAGCAACTAAGCGGGATTAAAATTGCTTTTCCATTGAACGTAAAGTTTCAAAAAATCAAATCTGAATTATTTCCTTAAAAAAATACACGCATGCAAAAGGTGTATAACAAAACATTTAACAAAAAAAAAAAAAAAAATTTTTTCAATGGAAAAAAATCCTAGTGTGTGCTATTTAACTTTGATAAACAGAAATAAACTTTCAATAAATAAAACCTTTTTGGGAATCATATTTAAAGTATAATAAAAGATTTCAAAATTTCAAAAATGACAACCACTAGACCAATAAATTTTATGAATTATGGATATGCGTAGTTTTTATTATTAGAAAACTAATTGCTTCATGAGAGAAGTCATTTAAAAAGATTTTGGCGTTTCTAATACCAACAATCCCTCTATTTAGTTTTTATGACATCAGGTTTCAGGAAATCTACCACTGTAGAGCAAGTTGTGTCTTTTCCTTTATACTTTAAGCAAAAATACTTTTGGATTAAAACACCGTAAAGTACAAAAAATATTAAAACTACCAATTATTTATTTTAAAACAATATAAAACACAAAGTGTTGCAATACACGGATAAATAGTTAAGGTGTTGCAATACATGAATAAATAGTTAAGGTTTTGCATTACACGGATAAATGGTTAAGGTTTTGCATTACACGGGTAAATAGTTAAGGTTTTGCATTACACGGATAAATGGTTAAGGTGTTGCATTGCATGAATAAATAGTTAAGGTTTTGCATTACACGGATAAATAGTTAAGGTTTTGCATTACACGGATAAATAGTTAAGGTTTTG
>JAUZNK010037868.1:0-17665 GCA_035046665.1 Euphysa ruthae
TATGTATATATATATACATATCAAGTATTGCAATAGTGATTCAACCTTGACAGATCCCATTACTTGACTTAATAGAAACCTGGAGGGCAAATAATAAATGCTTAAGAAGACAAACTTATCCATAATCAAATAAATGTCATATCACGTTCATTAAGTCCACGGGAAAAAAGAAATTAAGCTTATACTGACAGAACGACCCTCGTCTACGCAAAGCAGTGAAGTCCCCTATATATGTATATTTTTATTAATCTGTTTACTTTTGATACCATAAAGTTATCATAATTAAAAAGATAAACATTTGGCAGGTTGCCATAGAAGTCAAACAAATCTATTTAAAATCTAATACTAAATATTTGATTATTAGATAAAAGTTTTTTAAGATAAAGTATATTGCCTTTGAGCAATGAATTCAAAGAAAATTTTGAAAATATACAGTGAGGTCATTCCATATCACCTCAACAATTTTTTGTTTAAACCGGACTTCCTCCGATTTCTTCAAATTTAGCATGTTGGCAGCACCTCTGGAGGTAAGCCATTTACTAGAATTTCAACTGATTTCATTAGGTAGTAAAGAAGTTTTGGCTTTTTGAAAGTTTTTATCAATATTTGCCTATCACAAGCGTCCAATTTTCTTTCTTAAACTCTTGTAACTTTTGAATGGTGGTAGCTAGAGATCTGACATTATCACTAGAGATCTGACATTATCACAGAATGTTCTTTATATGTGTGCGATAATATCTGCCAATTTTTAACTCATTTACTTGTTTGGAACCCTTCGTAAGGCCAATGATTATCAAGCTTGACCTGTTTGAAAAAAGGGTAAAAAGTACATGACAGTCATACTTCCCATATAACACCCTTTACAAATTTTCATCTCGTTTACTTGTTTGGAACCCTTAGTAAGGTCAATGAGTGTTATTAAAAAGTATGAAAAGTGTATGATTTTATAAATCTACAAGAAATAATACACTCAGAATATTTTTTTTGAGGAAAATTTCTCAAAAAATTATAAATATATTATTTTAAAAAATTTGTTAAATTTTCTTAAGAAAATTTAACTAAAAAATATTTGATACTAAAGATATAAGTCACCAAAAATTTATTGCTATCAAATCTAATGTTATAAATTTTAAAGAGAGCCACAAGTAAAAAAATAGTAATTTTTACCACTCAAAAACAACTTAATCTACAAAAAAGAAGAAAACAAGATTTTAGTAGTAATTGGCAACAAGTGCGGGACAACATGCTCAGTAGCTCTTGAGAGTCTCCCACAGTGGATAAATAGACATCCTTTAAGGAGCTTATGTAAATATTGAATCAAGTTTATTTGTAAACTGTTTGTATAGAGCTAAGTTATCAAAGTTTGTTGTAATGATGAAAAATGTTTGGATGAACTTGTAGTTATTGAAAACAAACTGAATGAACCCAAAGAAAAAAAATCAAAGAAGTTATATTATGGAGAGCTGGTTTTCGACATACTAGTGTTGATGCTTCTTCCTTTGTTGTTTGTAAATACCATATGGATAAATTTTATACCCGATTTCAATCAAAACAAAAGTCCTGCTGCAATCCAATGAAGAAGGAAAACACAATTATGCTTCAAAATTTCAGTCTAGCAGTATATATAAATATATAAGCTAGAGTTTTGGTTGACCATCAAGTTAGGCAGTGTTGTAGCTTGTAGCTACTTTTACTTGATAAATTTTTGTTATGCCAAATCCAGGGATTATTTGGGCATGCTAGTTTTGTCCACTTTGAGCTTATTTAAAACTGCTTTATTAACTTTTTTGAAAGGAAAAGAATTTGAACTCATTTTAACTTTTCTAATTAATGATGTCCAAAAATAATTACAATGCTAAATTTACAGTATTGTTTGGCTTTAATACCTGTCTACCGGTATCAAAATACCCCTGGGTAATTCCCTGAACCAGTTTCAGCAAGTCTTGAGTTTTGTACATTAAAGCTACTAGTTAATAAATTCAAGCAGTATTTTCAAGAAGGTCATTAAATAGTTGCAAGTTAAATGATTGTAACCAAGGTGACCAGTTGCCTAGTCTATTTCTTTAGTTATTAGCAGGTTTATACATTTTCGTTTGAAAATTTCCTGACTTTTCCAGGTTTTTTCAAATTGTTTTTAAAATGCACTAGGCTTATTTCACTGCAGAAAGCTCTTAAATATGAACAGGAAAGTAGCCAGATCCATCCTGAAACAAAACTTTTTACTTGCTGGTTGTCGAGTGTCTCTGCTTAAATCTAAACAATCAGCAACACCAACAAAAATGAGCTCAGACAGTGGTAAGGATTCATCAGATGAAAGTCTTGTTGACATAAATGAAAGCCTTAAGTTTATTGGAATATCACCTATAATCCTTCATGGTAAAGCAAAGACCACCAAAATTTCTACAGGCAAGAGAAAAATATCTCAAGCTAAATCAATAGAGAGTATTTTTAAAAACACTTGCACTTGATGCTGATGATGAGATGTGTACAAACTGTATTGGCTATAACATATCTATCCATGATTAAAAAAAAAAAAGTTGACAATTCATCATGAGAAACTAGCTTTTGACATTAGCCCAAAGTAGCTGACTCAGCAGTAAATAGCAACAGAATTCAAAGCGAAATTACAAACAGTTAGAATGTCTCAGAAGTTGAAATGTGAACATAGTGAACTTCTTGCAGAGGTCCCACAGAAACAGGGAAAGTAAAGATTCCTGGTACTTTCAAGTTAGTGGAGGACATTTATCAACATCAAGGATACTCTCAAACATGTCCAGGTACAAAGGAATATAAAAATTTAGTGATAGATGGAAAGAAAACAAAAAAGTATAAACATTTACTTCTTGTAAATATAAAAGAACCGTATTGTGAGTTCAAGAAAAAACATTGTGACTTTAAAATTGGTCTGTCTAAGTTCTCTGAGCTGATACAAAAGTGGGTAGTTACAGCAGATCCAAATGTGGCAAATGTTTGAGAGTCCATCCAACTCTAGAATTTTAGACAACAAAAGTCAACAACAAAATATAATGAATAGCTACACCACTACTTTTTATATATACATACTATGAAAATTAAGATAAAAATACATTTCATATTGTCTTAATCACATTAAAATGTTGTTTATTTAATAAGAACAGTGCTTATGACTTTATACCCCATGCTTTTTAATTTATCATTAGCACTCTCATTATTTTGTGTTACATGGTGCTGCGAAATTGTTCTCTATAAAAAATGCTGAATCTTGTTTAGGTTTTTTTTAAACTGGTTTCTTTTACTAAAACTGCACTTTGAACTTTTGCTGGAGTCTTTAGATATTTATCATGTTTTTCACGACAAGGATTACACTTCATGTCGTCTAAGTCTGCATACTGATGTAGTAATTGAAAATGCCAATAGTGGTGTTGAATCTGCTAAGGGAATTGATATGGTATTTTCGGCAGTTTCATTCATTTTTATTTTTGTATCTTCATTTCGTCTTCTAACATTGAAGCATTGATTCATTCACATGAACCTTATCATTATTTACCATTCAGTCTTTCTGGTTTTAGGTCTTTCTTTTTTACAAAACCTGGGGTGTTGTTATTTTTTTCACAAATGAACCAGTTTTGTGAGCCTGTATTTAATAGTTGACAGTGTTTCTAATCTAAAACGTGTCAAAATAGGCCGACTTGGATGAAAGTCATTATTGTCTATGCTGTCAAAAAAAAACTCATAGCCACCTTCATCCTCTTTCCACCACACATTATCTCTAACAAACAAAAGACGTTCTAAATTCCATTTGTCAGGATACTTTTTAACAAATTCTTTATATATATATATAAGTATTACGAGCCTTTAAAGCAAAATCTTCCATGTCAGCGTATGTTCTACATATAGCATTTTTATATCTGTTTTTTGTTTGTGCTTTTGGAATGCTTTTCTCAACTTAATATCTTAGAACAATGTTTCCAATTACGTGACCTGGATGATGCAAAGATGTCCGACCAGTTATGGATTTTAAAAATGTGTTCCTCGTCTTGTTTTTTATGTGACCTGCAATGGCATAAAAAGTTCTTTTTTCAGAGCTAAAAGCATCTTCTCTTTGTTGTTCTTCTCATCTTCACCATCTTCATCTTCTGTTGCTACAGATGTGGTTGAACAGTTTTCTTGAACGAAGTTCCTCCTCCTGCTTTGTTCAATGATTCAAAAGGATGCAGAGCACCTAAAAATGCCTAAAAAGGATGCAGAACACCTGTAATACCTAAAAAAGATGCAGAGCACCTATAAATACCTAAAAAGGATGCAGAGCACCTGTAATACCTAAAAAGGATGCAGAGCACCTGTAACACCTAACACTCATGTTTTTGTTGCAAAAAAGGCTATTGTTGTTGTTTTACGCTTTAATAAAGTGTTTTATTTGTTGCGCCTATATATATATAATATATTATATATATACTAGCAGATCTTAGGCCATCCGGACCCAATCTTTCAGTCACCTTTTCAGATCAAATTTCTCAAATTTTTACAAATTTTCAAAAAATTTGAAAAAAAAAATCTAAAAAAAAAAATTCCAGACTCGTAGCCCTTCCCAGTGAAAAGAAGTAGTAGAACATACTTAAAAACAGAGATACTTAATTTTATATATAAAGAGATATAATTTAGCATATAACAGTTTTTTGTGTATAATAGTTATATTACATATGCTCACATACTACAGTGAATTAACACAAAAGGAATAATTGATTTGAATTGAATCAGTTTTTATGTGAATTATTTAATTCTTGTTTCAAAAAATTTAGCTGAGTGAGGGAACATTTAAATGAAAATATTTCCAGGCCATTATTAAATTCTAATATTGTTCTGTTACTTCAAACATATCTAATTTCAAACTTACATTTAATGGATGCACCATGCCAAATGTGCAAGTTTCTTTCAGTTTAGTACTATTCCCTGTATTTCTCTAAATCATTTCATACAACGCCAATCATAAACTTAACTTTTCATAAACTAGTACTTCAGTCATTATGTTGCACGTTCATTCGTTTTTACATCGCATGAACTTCCCACACTTTTCTAAAGTCTATTTTTTGTGAATTTCCTCCTTTCAGTCTGTAATTCTTTTTCAATCACATTTTCATTTTTTAAAACAAACTTTTTGAACTTTTTTGGTTCACCAACAGTCTACTCACCATCTTCAACTTTTCTTTTCTAAGCTGGTTTTACATTTTTTTGAGTTTTGTAATTCAGAAAAAAGCTAGTTTAAACACGTGTAGTGAAGAATAACTTTTGCAAAACGACAGGATGTTAGATTGATAAACACGTCCATTTTTATTATAATCTAAAACTTAAACAAAGAAAACTGTTGTATATTTAGCAATTTCAATTTGTCAGAACTCTTTTTTGAATTTTATTTTCTACATAAACAAAAAATATTTTTATCAGTTTCATTTATTTAGTTTCACTAGAAATATTCATGAGATTTACTATGATTTGCATACATTAGTGTACTTCTTTTTATTGGCTGTCGCGATTATAATTATGCGCATTATGTATAACTTTGTCCTTTTATTCACTGTATTCGGTAAGATTTATTGTACAACAACATGACGTCATTGTCATTTATAATGATGTTTTTTTACCGACAAATAGCAAAATATTACCGAGAACAATTTTTTTAGTTTAGGCATGTATATATCACATGTTTAAAATCCTGACTGTTATTAATTATGCCTTACACGTAATCATAAATATTCTCCAAATCAATCATGAGACACTTCACCAAAAAAAAAAATGTTTTTATATTTTCTTTTTCTATATAATTTACACATCATTATTTAACAGGGCGCACCCTGTATATGAAAACCCTGTATATGGAAAAAATTTTGTAAAACCGCAATATTAACCAATGCCAAAATTCACCTAAAGCCAAAACATAGGTCTTTTTGAAAGAAAGTTCCTTGACAAACTAAATGTTAACTGATTATAACTTTTATTCAGCAAGCAAGTCAAAAGCTGTAAACATATCTACACAGTAAACAAGATTTTCCCAAAATAAATACCATATTTATACAATCTCAGTTTAACTTACTTCATGATTTTAAAGTCCTTATATTGAAATAATAGATGAGAATTATGCACAATAAAACTCACAAATTGATAAAACATACAAAACAGGTTTTAAGCCGTCTATGGTGAATTTCTATTATATATAAACCTAAAATTTAAAAATTTATCAAAAACCTAAAAATTCTTTTAATGAAAACGTAAATACCTAATAAAATAGTAGCAATCAATCTACTTTTAAAAAATTCATTCATTCATTCATTCATTTAATGTTGGTAAGGCATACATAGTTGTAGTTGTTATCAATATAATTACATATTGATAAACACTAATATTCATTTAAAAATCAACAGATTTAAGCAATATATTTTACAATATAAATCTATATATAAATATAAATAAAATATAAATATAAATATAAATAAATATAAATATATTAACCTATTTTTTTATTTTAGAAAACATTTTTCTAGTAAGAAAAAAATAGTGTAGACAAATACCAAAATACAGGGAAAAAATTATTGAACACTAAACATATTTCTATTGCTAGAAAATATAGATTAAGAAAATTTTATGCATCATTTATCAAATGATGACAAGAATTTAAGCTACAACACAAGCAAACCCAGGGTTAAAATAGTTTCATTGTCTTGCTGGAAACTGTTTAATTTCTGATCAGAAGATTGTTGAATTTAGAGAAGGAATCCACAAGTTAAAATTTTAGTTTGGTAAATTGTTAAGAAATTTTGTTCTTCCAATCCCAGAAACGAAAAAAACATTTTGGAAATATGTAAAGTTTTAGAAACCTAAGAAAAACAAAATATGCAAAGTTTTAGAAACCTAAAAAAAACAAAATATGCGAAGTTTTAGAAACCTAACAAAAACAAAATATGCAAAGCTTTAGAAACCTAAGAAAAAAAAAATATGTGAAGTTTTAGAAAGCTGTAATCAGGCAACGTGAGTTCCATTTAATTTACGCATACAAAAATGATCGCCTTCCATTGTACAACAATTTCAGCAGTAAAGCTATGGTTCACAAAACAAATGTGAAATAAAAAAAAATTATGATTGTTTATATAGGGAATTATTGACCTAATTTCCAACTGGAAATAAGGCCACACCTTATCCTACAGGCAAAGAGTTTGTGCTCAGAATATAAAAGTCATTCAAAAATATAAAATTATTAACATATAATAGTAAAAACTTCATTCGGTTCTTGGAAATAAAGAAATATGTTTTTTAAAGAAACTTTACATCAAATTTTTATCAATTTGATATTTTTAAACATAATTTAGCATTTTACGTGCAAAAAAATTTTTTTTTATCATCATGTAAACCTAAATTATGAACGTAACTCTTTCATAAATCGATAGAACAGACCAAAAACGATTACGATTAGCTATTACCTTTTTGTGAGTGACTATTTAATAACTAGTCATTTTATTTTTCAAACAAATCTGACTTTAATTATTGGGAAAAGGACCTAAGCCACGTTATTCTATACAAGTTAAGGTACAAGTTGCGGTAGTCAATCAAATTTATGGTACTCTGGCCTCTGGTACTCTGTTCATGATTGTCTGGCCAAGCAGATAAGGCATTGGTCTCTGGATCCAAGAACTGTAGGTTCGAACCCACCTTGGAACCATTAATTTTCTTTTATCGTAAGCTGAAATGAGAGCTCTAAGTGCACCAGAATCAAACCCGTGAGCCCTTCAGTAATAAAGTAGTTAAAAAACTATTTGTTGGTCCCATGTTAAAAAGTTAAAAATACAAAAACTTTTTACTTACCCAAGCTATGGAACTCAAGTTACGATACTCAGTACATCGAAAATTGCTATTAGAGACATTAGCATCAGAAAGTTAAACGCAAACCTATAGCAAATTTATCTACATTCTAAAAATAAAGCTACAAATTTAGTTTAGAAGAAAAAAAAATAAACACTGGTAGCTTAAAGGAACAATTAAAGGAACAGAGAATTTCCATGTAGCCTAAGATTTCCTTGAAGTAAAATAGAAAAAATATATATTGACCTAAACCCAGTAGGGTAATATTCAAAGAGCTTTTCTTTGACCTAGCAAGTAATTTGATTCTGAAAATGTATCAGTCAAAAAACAAAATTATCATTGCATAAAGAACTAAAAATTGAAATCATACTTTATATTATTACAATAAAAAACTTAGCATTCTCTCTACAATATTCCCTACAAAATAAAAATTCCTATAGCAAAATTCTATAAAAATAAAAATTCAATTTTCTAGAAATATGCTGATTTAACTGGATTGTTTTTATTTATAGGGTACTTTCAGCTGGATGGATTTGCTCAACCAGAGTTAGATTACTACTTAAAGATGGAGTAGATGGATATGTCACATTATTGGGTTTGACATCTACTTTTTCTGTATCACATAGCTCTTCTACGATATCAGTTCCTAACTCAACCCATGACACCGCAAATAAAATCGGCTTACGTGTCAAATCGGCTTAAGTGCATAAAAAAACAGGACATATATTCAAAAATGTAATTGGTCCCATATTATTTTTAGTTAATAAAATACAAAACCATATAAAAACAATACAAAATACAAAACAAGAAAACCAGGTTGTATTTACTAAGCGCAAAAAATCTTCTAAATATTTAACAATATTTTAACTCCATAATAATTGTATTAAATATTATATTTTGGAATTGTATTTTAAATAATAATTTTAAAATTAGTTTAATTTAATTAGTTTAGTTTTGATTTTTATCAGATTTCTTGCATGAATTACAGTCTTATTTTTTGTTTTAAAACTCTTAAAACCACAACATTCAAAAGGCTTATGATTCTCTTGTTCTATCCCTTATCATCAACTTATGACTGTTTTTTTTCAAAAGAAGTAATAATTACTTAGATACCTTCTCACTTTAGTATAAATTGTTAGAGTATTTATTTTGATAAAGTGAATATTTAAGCTTTATGATTCCATGACTATAAAATTGAGATGTGCCATGCTAATATGATTATTCATGTAAGTTAAACAGCTTCAAAACATTGGGATAAAAATGGCCACCAAAAAAATTGCAATTTCCTCAAACTTTATTTTCATTTGTTTCATTTGTTAGATGTTTATTTTCACGGCTTTTTGCATTTTATTATATGTCTGGAGCAATAGCACAATAGCGCAATAGCACAGCTCAATAACAAATATTTATTTATCCTTTATCTTCCAAAAATTGTTTTTTATGATTTTTTTTAAGATGGATTATGGTGTGTGGTGTATGGTGGGTGGGGGTGATGATTTTTTTCTTTTTTTTTTCAAGAGAAAAAGGCATAGGCTAAAAATTGTATATGAAACTTTGTATCCAAGCTGTAGCATATCTTTTTTAAAGTTCAAAGGGGAATCTAGCAGAAAATTCTTGACTTTTTGTTTTATTATTAACTGAAGAGAGAGAAGAGTGATGAAACTTATGTAACTAAATATGATCCTTGAGTAAGATCAGATTCATCCATTCATTCTCATTTCACAGACTGGAGGAATGTTGGTTTCAGAAATAACCTTTTGTTGCAGACAACTTCATCATTCAAAGGCATTTTCCTTCTCATCGAGTGTTTGATTTACCATGTTTTTATAAAATTGAAATATTAATTAACTTTGTAAGATTTCTGTGAGGCTACATTCAATAAAAATATGCCAAAATTTTTATAAAAGCTTGCATCTATAAAAACTTGCATGGTCTGAAATGCGTATCTTCTCCATAAATTTTCACCAGCAATAATTAACTGCAAAATTTGAAGACAGGAATAATTTTCTTTTAAACACCTTTTTTAACTTATTTTTTATCTGAAAATTTTACTTATGCTTTTAGCCTGGAAAAGATTCCATTACAGATGTAACAATAGTAGTGACCATCAACGTAGACACTCTACAAAAAATGAAATAAAGTAGTTTTAACTGTCCCTCGGTTTTACACCAGTGCAAAAATTCATGGTGGATAGCTTTAAATCGCCTGAACTTCTTAGCCACATATTCTCAAAATGATTTTGATATTGATTTATTATGATTTGATGATATTCACAAAAAAATATCACAGCTAAAATCTCAGCTGCATTCTACGACAAGTTACAGATAAACCAATCATTGGTATGAAATATAATTTTTATTTGATTTGCAATAGAGATTCAAATAAAAAAAACAGTTACGTGTCTTGAGAAAACACTTGCCAATTAAAATTCTAAAATCACCATTTTGTGGAATGCAACTACTAATAGGTTTCTTGGTAATTTTTTGGTGAATTAAAACTACCTAAAAACATTTTGTTTTGTTTTATGCCTATTATCAAATATGTGCACAAATATGTGCAAATCTGTACGTTTGGCAGGCTTTCGAGCAACGTTAACCAATGAGGTGATTGAACAAAGTTAATCGACAAAACACAACAATAACAACATTTCAACTAATAATAAAGATTGCATAGGCAAATATATAGGCAAAAAAAATCCTATGCAACAGAAAATTCTTCCTCGTAACTTGAAAGGAATTGTAAATCAAATACAAAGAAAACAACCCAATACTACTATAAGAGACTGAAAGTTTCCATCTCTATGTTCAAAATAGCGCACCAAAAGTTATCGTATTTTTTAACCAAGTAATCCATATGATTATAGACAACCTTTGGAACAACCCATTCATTTGGTATCTGCACGAGGTTGAAATTCTGGACATCTGTTTGCTCACTCATCCTTTTAAAAGAAATTTTAGCTTTAATAATTTGAATAAAATTATGGAAGCTTCTCGTTCATTCGTTTGGCAAGCTTCTTCACGCAGTCAACCATCTTGGTTTTAATGATGACTGAACCTTATTTAGTTTTCAAACTAGCTTGTGCACTTAATCTTTTGACTGTGCCACCAACACAAGGTAACTTACCATTGCTTGCAACAAAAAAACACTCCATCAGCATCAATATCACATACTTCCTTGTATTGTAATGACAAGACAAAGAATAAGAGTTATCAAAATTTTTATATTGTGCTGTAAAGCTATCAGAAAAGTATTATTAATATGTGAAAGTTTTGCCTTTATGTAATTAGTAATATGCTGTTGCATTTTATATACAAAGTATTTATTATGCTCATTGTCATCAGTAAAGAAGCAAAATGATTTAGATATCAGTTCATCAATTGATTTATAATATATAATAATATGATAAAATGTACATTGTGCACCATGTATCCTGTATCATCCTGTACAACAAATCGAAATTTTCTGAAAAATCATCCAGAATCATGCACCCATTGTTATTTAATAACTATTTACAGTCTTTGGACTTTTGGACTTTGGACTTTTAGCTGAAAACTAATGGTTTGTAAGTTCATCTATTTTAAATGTAAATGAAGGTGAAATAACCTTACAAGAAGACAGAGATGTTGATCTGAACTGGTGAGAGGATGCAAATGAGAATGTTGTACTTGGAGAAAACATGCATCATTTTATTAACAACCTTGCCAGTAATTGAAGTTGAAAAGCTTGGCAATCCAACTGAGATGGATTTTTAGAATTGTTCCCTCAGGAACGATACTTATAAACTGTTGCTATGGCTACAATTTGTCGTCAACTGACTATATTTTGGTATCTTTAGGAAGCTCTGTAAAAAACCAATCAAATGACGACAAAAGATAATTTATATCGTTTCTTAAAGTAGAGGTACAGACTTCAAAACTTTATGTAATATCAAAATCAAAATGATAAATCGAGTGAGCAGATTTTTGTATTAAAAGCTCTAGTTGCTCTGAAAGGTCCATAAAATTTATATTTTATCATCCTACTTTGTATATTTTATATTTATTTTATTTTTTTTATGCAGCAGGCTTTACTGAATTACATACTAATTTTAATGATACTCTTTGATATTCTAGATATTTTACTGAAGTATACGTTTGTTTCTGTTATTTCATCTCTTTTGTTGGTCTGCATGAGTTTATATATATGGTTCACTAAAATATTGTTTCTCATTTTCAAGAATTTGTGATCAGAACACCTGAGGCTGAACATTTTTTTGATGATTTTCAAGGCTGATTTTCTTAAAAACTTTTTCTTATATATATATAAAAAAAAAAAAAAACTTTTATTCTTTTTACACATGTTAGTAAATCTGATGAAGATGAGGAGGAAGAATCTGAGACTGTTGCTATAAGATTCAGTGATGATACAAACATTCAAGGTTTTGCAAATAAAAACATATCGCCTACTTCCAAAAACAGGAAGTTTCCTACAAGTACATCTTCACCAAAAAATAGGAACTGTTATGCACAGTCAATTACCCCTGTAACTCCTAACCAATCATAGCTTGGATTATCACCAATACCACTAGAACAGCTGCATTCGCTACCTGTACGAATGACGCCAATACTGCAGGAAAAACCCAAAATAGAAAAGGTTACCAGACTGAAATGCCAGAAGGAGATTCCTGCAGGGAAAGAATACTTATCTTATGATGATCCAGATACTGACACTAATAAATTACCAAAGTTTTCACCTAATCGCCCTCCAGGAAATAATGTGAATTCCGGTCAAGCAACAAGGAATAATTTTACCAAGCCCATTAGCTTTTTCAAATTATTCTTTACTGACGCAATCATTGACACAGTTTTAAAGCACACCAATGCATATGCATTGATAAGCATTGCTGAAAAAACATCATACTCTAACAGTCAAGGAGGTTGGACAGAAACTAATGCAGATGAAATAATGCACCTAATTTCATTGATGCTATATCAAGGATTTGTGAAGGTGAGTACAAATATTCGCTATTGGTCAACAAAGTCCTTGTACCATGGCCTCTGGGCAAGACGCTTCATGTCAAGATGCCGCTTCCAAGCCCTCCTTGCTTTTCTCCATGTTGTTGATCCCTTACAAGAAGATCCAAATAAAAAGTTGAGAAAAGTTGATTCATTCATTGATCATTTTCGAAATAAAAGTAAGGAGCTTTTTCAGCCATTCCACAATGTTGCCATTAACGAGCGGTTAGTAAAGTCCAAACATAGGTCTAGGATTAGGAAATATATTGCAAACAAGCCTGCTAAATTTGGTTTGAAGCTGTGGGTGTTAGCTGACAGTAAAACTGGTTACTGCTATGACTTTACTGTATATACAGGTAAAACAAATGAGGTCTATGAGCTCGGCCTTGGGTATTATGTCGTTATGAAGTTGATACAACCACTCTTGAATCAAGGATACCATCTATTCTAATTTTTACACCTCAGTAAAATTGCTACATTATCTATTTATGAATGGAACTCCACCATGTGGCACCATTACAGAGAGCAGAAAGGGATTCCCTATGACTTTGAAAAATGGAAAGGTGTGGGTGAAACCCAGCTTTATCCTCCAAAGTGACGCTTATTTGAAAAATTTTCTATTTAAGTAAATGTAATTTTGAAGAATTAATATTTCGAAAAATATTCGTGAAGAATTTACAAAGAACTGAGAAAAAATTTTGCATCTTTTCTGAAATACGTGTTTTTAATTTGAATTTCTACTACCACTTGGAGCTTTTTATTTGTTTTGTTTAAATGTATAGCAATTAATTTAAAGTACAAAAAGTAAATTCTCCTAAAGGTTAAGTTTTTGTTTCAGGTCTTCATTTGGTAATAATTCTTTTAAGAAAATTACGTTGATGGAATAGAAGTTGTTTTTTTTTTCAGTTTTACTTAGAAACTTACTGAGAATTGTACAATTTTTTTTCTAAATCAACGTGGACTAACAGAACGAAAATCTATCAGATAATGAGATAAAACTATATGAAACAGATTCTGGTTGTCGTTAGTGATATCTTTCTTTTATTTTTATTGCAAGTCTATGGTTATCCTGAATCATTTGCCATTTGTAGTGTTTGTGTGTGTGTATTACTATGATTTTATGATTGTCTGGCTGTTGCTTTTGCTCTAGAATACTTTTTTCAGAATTTAAATCTGTAGTCTGTAGAGTATATTTATATAACTAAATTTAAAATTTCTCAGTTAAATGTCAGAAAATATTTTGACCAGCTAGTTATACCTAGCTACATTTACTTTAGCAGAAAAGCATATTTTTTTTAATGAAAATTTCAGAAATTTTCCACGTGTTTGGTTGGTTCTGATGTAAATTTAGAGCTACCATTTGAGCTTACGGTAAATGACAGTTCAGTCATAAACTTACCGTACCAAAATGCTACTCATACGCTGAGTGGGCAATAACTGGATTTGAACCCGGAGCCTTACGGTTGGGAGTCAGATGTTTTACCAGCTGAGCTATCCAGGTATAGGGTTGAAATATATAAAAATAAATAAGGACTAAAATAAATGTACCTTGTGAGAGTGAAACCAGCTACTGTACTTGAACCACTTCATTGTTTATATATATTATTTACCATAGTGTTATATAAGTAAGCGGAATCTTTTAAAACGTATGACAAAATGACTAAAACTCTCGTTTTTTAAATATTTTTCCCAAAACAGGGCTGAAATTTTGTAATAATTTTTATGAGTCACTAGACGTTGGTTTTTTAATTTTTACTTTAAATTAAGGTAGTCTGTTTGACCACATATAGACTTTTCAAAATCTGTAACAAGTACTATTTATTACTATTTATTTCTTATCCTTTACATCTCATTTTATGCAAAAAATAAAAGAAGTTAATGAGCAGATTCAGAAAAAGATATCAAAAAAAATTTATTTGCCTTATCTTGTTTACCAATGACTAACAAAGACTTCAAAT
The DNA here is from genome assembly GCA_035046665.1 of Euphysa ruthae. Taxonomy (NCBI): domain Eukaryota; kingdom Metazoa; phylum Cnidaria; class Hydrozoa; order Anthoathecata; family Corymorphidae; genus Euphysa; species Euphysa ruthae. Next base: position 14,780 of record JAUZNK010037868.1, read on the forward strand.
TAATAAGAATTATTTTGAGCAATATCCTAACTGAATTTGACTCTTCAAACGTTACGAGCAGTAGTTTATTTTTGTAAATGCTATAGATTTTAAATTATAGTTATAAATACTCACCCAAAGTTTTATTACTTCATATTTTAGGCCTTATGTTTAATTTCAACTTTAGTTTGTGATTATTCATCAATCCTAATATGTGTATATTTTAGGTTATGACTTAACAGGTAGTTAGTACAATGGCAAAGGAAAAATTATATTCATTAAGGAGGTAGTAAATTTTTTAGTTTTCAGGTAATATTGAATCGTTCTTTACAAGATAGTATTCACGTTCAACCTAGGAAAGTTCTGATGCTGTTCTAAATAACTTTTTTATAGATCATTTTCACTACCTTTGCTAGGTAAACTTTTTTAAACATCTTATTCAGTCTTTCCTAGGTAAACTAATTTATAAAAATATTTTATAGATCATATCCACTGTCCTAGGTAAACTTCTTCATAGATCATATCCATTTTCTTTCATAAGTAAACTTTTTATAGATTATATTCACTTTCTTTTCTAAGTGAAATTTTTATAAATCACATTCACTCTCTTTCCTACCTAGGAAAGAGAGTGAACTTTTTGGAAGATCATATTGACTGTCTTTCCTAGGTAAACTTTTTTATACATCATATTTATTCTTTTCTAGGTAAACTTTTTTGTAGATCATATTCATTATTATTCCTAAGTAAACTTTTTTATAGATCATATTCACTGTTATTCCTAAGTAAACTTTTTTATAGATCATATATATTCACTGTCTTTCCTAGGTAAACTTTTTTTTTATAAATCATTTTCACTGTGTTTCCTAGGTAAACTTTTTCATAGTTCATTTTCACTGTGTTTCCTAGGTAAACTATTTCATAGATTATATTCATTGTCTTTCCTAGGTAAAATTTTTAATCAATCATATTTATTCTTTCCTAGGTAAACTTTTGTTGTAGATCATATTCACTGTTATTCCTAAGTAAACTTTTTTATAGATCATATATATTCATTGTCTTTCCTAGGTAAAATTTTTTTTTGTAGATCATTTTCACTGTGTTTCCTAGGTAAACTTTTTCATAGCTCATGTTCACTGTCTTTCCTAGGTAAACTTTTTATAGATTATATTCACTGTCTTTCCTAGGTAAACTTTTTTACACATCATAATTATTCTTTCCTAAGTATACTTTTTTATAGATCATATTCACTGTCTTTCCTATGCAAACTTTTTTATAGATCATATTCACCGTTATTTCTAAGTAAACTTTTTTTAGGCCATACTCACTTTTTTTTAGGCCATACTCACTTCTTTTAGGCCATACTCACTTTTTTTAGGCCATACTCACTTTTTTTAGGCCATACTCACTTCCTAAGTAAAATGTTTTATTTTTTTATTAACAATTTTTTTTTAACAACAATATTTCTTTAATAATATTTCTTTTCCAGTTTTAATTTAAGCTACAGAATTATAAAAAAATCAGTCTTGAATTTTTTTTTGCCAACCTTCAGATGTCCTGATTCTAAGGAACCTGAGCGCAGATGCAATTAAGGGTAAACATTTGCGCTGCATGTTCATCAAATTTTATTGTTTGATTTCTTACAAAATGTTAAAAAAACTAACATTAATGATACATATTACATACTTCAGTATAAAAGTGTTTTAATATATTTATTTATTTTATATATTTTATGTTAATATATATATATTTATGTAAATATTTATTATATCTGTATATTTTTATTGCACATAAGTTTTTCTGTGAATTATTTTAAATCTTGGTTTGTTTTTAGTGATGGTTAAGAATAAGAGAAAGCTGTTATTTATATAGAGAGGGTGTTTATTAGAGAGCTATTACTTAAATGGAGATGGGTGGTTATTAGAGAAAAGCTGTTACTGAAATGGAGAGGAGTGTTTATTACAGAGAAACTGACACATCAACATTAGTTGTTACCTTGAAAGATTAAGATTAGAAAATACTTTTATTTTATATTAATTATAAAAACTGTCAAAAAGCTCAGAAACTCTGTTTTATTGTCAATTAAAAAGGTAGTATTTATTAAAGATAGTTTTGTGTTTCAATAGACAAATGTGATTATGAGAGGTGTTCAGGCTCTAATTTAAACCCAACCAAGGTGATCTGATGCTGCCCTTTATTAAGTACAGAAAAAAATATCTGCCTTTTACTTTTATTCAAAAAATGTCTGCTTGTGGATGAACTTACCTGAAAAACCTATGGTTTTTGATTTTGATTGAATTCTGCTGTTTTAATTTATCCATTTGTTTCTTATTTTATGTTTTATAGAAAAAAGAATTCAATTTGCAAACTTTGGAAGAAATGTGGCGTATCATATAAAAACGTTTTTTTAGATTTGATGAGATTTACACCAAAAAATAAATTGTACTTTATGTAGAAATTATTATTACTGGATTTTATGTCAATAACTCTTTGGTATTAATATCTGAGGCATGCTTTAGAAATATTATTGATTTATGAAGAAAATTGTTGTTAAGAAAAATGTTGCAATCCGACAGAGAAGCATGCCACTCCCAGCTGGCTGGGAAGAAGCTAGATCTTGTGATGGAAAAATCTATTATATTGACCATAATAAAAAGATGACATCATGGATTGACCCTAGAGACAGGTATTTTATTAGACAAAAATTTTTGTTTCGATTATTTATTCCAGATTTCTTTGAAAAATGCTCTGCAACCCTGCGATGGATCCATGACAAACTTTTTTATGGTGGGAAATTTTGATCACTCAAATCTAGAATTTTATGACTTAAATTTTAATAATGTTCATTATCAACATTTATTTACAGTTTTGATTTTAATTTAAGCTGACTGTCCTATTGATATATATATA